>VTPC01007476.1:0-27916 GCA_011009095.1 Ignelater luminosus
TTAATAGAAAAGTACCCTTTTCTGTTTCTATACCGTTCTGCATCATGACCACCAGGAGATTGAATAGGTATATGTGTACAATCCAGAGCTGTTATAACACCAGGAAAACCAGATATTAAAAAGAAACGTTTTTTTGTGTTATTTATTTCTTCATTGCTCGGCATTTTTAAAAACATTGGCTTAAGGAGTGCAATATAATGAGTAACTCGCTTTATTATACAGGAAACAGTAGCTTTGCTTATATTAATGTGATCCCCCACTACAAACTGAAATGTTATAGGATTTATTGGATGGTTTCTTTGTGTCACAGAGGTTAAGTTTTCTTGTGTGTTCCATGATGAGAAGAACAATATCCTTGGAGAATCTGCATCTTCTTCTGAATTCCATCTCATTGTATAATTCAAAAGGATTTGTTCTATCTCTGAAGACTCGTGGTCGCGGCAGAATTCTAATGGCATTATCGAAGAATTCATCTTCCGAGTCTTCAGATGCAGAAATCATATTTTAATTACACTACATCATAAAACGCAATATTGCAAATATAACAAGCGAAATCTTTGTAGTAATTAATTTTTATTTGATAATATGTAAAGGTATAACAGAACCAAACTAGTATATTTTCTGAGAAGTTTCTTTGACAAGTTAGAAATAAGCAAAGAGTTAAGTATTTAACAGACCCAAAACTACATGTTAAATTAGCACAGGATTTAGGTTTAAATTAACAGTGGTTGATGAAACAACATTTCTTGTTTAACAATGTGTTAAATAATTTAAATCTGTGTTAGAATTTAGCAAGCTTTTATGAAACCGGGCATTAGAGTTTTTGGTATTTTAGAAAATAAGAACGAAGACACTGATAATTTAGTACTAGATGTATTTAACAATAAGCGATGATTAAAGGTTACTCCGGATCAGGTGGATCGATTTCACCGAGTAGGTGCCTTTAATCCCTGAAGAAAAAGGCTACGAGGAATAATTGTAAAATTCACCAGCTATACAGATACCGAAACCTGGTATTTAGAAATTAAAAAAATGCTGAAAGGAACCGGAATAATTATCAAAAAAGACCTAACTCGTAACAGACTGGAAACTTTTAATTATACGGTCGATAAATTCGGTTTCACAAATGTTTGAACCACAGATGGTATAATCTATATAAACAAGAATGTTAAGAAACACGTTTGTTAGACTATGAATGAACTTCAGAAATTTGTGCGATAAAAAATACATTGTATTATAGGCACACCACTTGTGTACATTTGCTATTGATTACCTATTTATTGAGTTTAACAAAGCTGTCATAGTACATAATTACTTTATTATTATTATTTCTAACCGCTTGCCTTTTCTTGTATTTATTCTAATAGTTTAAGTTATCTCGTTCCGTGTTTGCTATTGTGTCCTTTCTTGTATTATTAAACTTGTAATCAATCTTCAGTTTGGATTTACCAAAAAATGATCGCTACCACATTGCATACCCTCGTATACTCTGAAGTGTTCAACCTTCCAACTCGTATTTTGCCTAACAATTATGTAATCTATGATAGATCTTAGTGGTCTTGTTTCATGGTGCCATGTGTATCTGTGTATATTTTTGTGTTGGAAGAAGTTATTCAAGATTCTTAGCTTATGCTGAGTACATAGGTCGATCAATCTTGCTCCGTTGTTATTTATGGTAACTTTTCCATACTTCCTCATTACTGGACTATCTATTTTGTTACCCGTTCTTCCGTTTACATCGCCCGTGAGAACCATCTCTCTCTGATCGCCTATTTCGCTTAGAAGATCGTTTAACGTGTTAAAATAATTTTTTTTTATTTAAGTTTCCAGGAAGTCGAAAGATGTTTATTTCCTTACAAAAGACAATTTTAAATAAGAAAGACTTAAAAATATAGAATTGCTAATTCAATTATATCAATAAACAAACCAAATTTTGAATTCAATAACGAATTTTGAAAATTGATTCGATAAAGTTGAGATTATGAATCCACATTATTTTATGACACTTTCGTACCAACATAGAATAATAAAATCTTAGCGGGATTTTAAGAAATTTAAATAATTTTATTCTGACAAGTAACGAACCGTTACACTCGCTACTAAACCAATGTAAAAAAAAGCCAAAAACTTCATAAAACATGGGCTCAATGACCACTCTAAGTCGATCAAGAGAGGGTAGTTTACAGATCATGAGATCACTGTATTCCATAAATCCCACAGTCAATCGACCATCACAATCCCTGAACCAAATAGTGGGTGATGACATAATAAACAACCAAGAAACCATTGCACAACAGAAAACATAGAAATAAATCTATGGACCAATAAACTTATCCAAAAACCAAGTCCGAGATGAACAACGATAACTAAATCGACAATAAAAATAAAAACCAAAAACCCCAAATATACAACCCACAAAGTTATGGATACTGATCAAAGATCCAAAACCAAAAAACCCCGAAAAGAATTTTGCATCGATCAGAACTAACAAAGAAAGTCACCCTGAAAATAGGATCATCTACAACCATCCTACGCGAAAACCTTTCGGCCTCTAACCCGGGGCACTTGCAGCGAAGCTGCACTACGTACCCCCCAGAGGAGCGCTATAAGCCCACAACGCAAAAACTGTCAAAATGGTGACTAAACCATTTCAAATTGCGGGAACTGAATCGGCATCACATCATAGTGATCTAGTCCCGAGTCAAAAGGAAAAACAAAAGAAAAGGGAGCATCAAAACTAAAGGACGGAGCTGCCGCTCCAAGCAACCCAACCAAATGGCCCGATGATTAACGATCGATAGGAAAGAGAAACACAGGAAGAAATAGTGTACTCAGCTGTTCAGGTTTACACTGTATAGCGTTAACACAGTAGTTACTTGGAGACCAGGCCAAGTCACAAAATATTTCCGAGACTTACAAACACATGGTAACGCTATGCTACCAACAACAAATTTCCAAAATTAACACAATCGGTATAAAAAACGATAAATCCAGTAACGTCAAAGTTAGAAAAAAAAAGTCAACTCAAGGTTATAATAAAGTCAAAATTATTAAATAAATGTCATTTAAAGTACGCTTTATAAACAGATGTTTCGCCCTTCAACCTACTCAGAGCGTACCAGAGATCCGGTGAACGAAAAAACAATCCGCCTAAAAACAAGACTAAGCACACAGCAACCAGAATTATCACAGGAGGGCACTCTGCACCTCACGAGATCAATGCATTATGTTATTCCTACAGGCAACAACCTTAGTCACTAAGCACTCAGAACATATCATCTAGATTTCAAAAGCGTAAGCTCACTAAAGATGACAAAAAATAAAAAATGTTAAGTTTAAGAGCAAAAAAAAATGATCCTCACAATCCGGTTGACGATTAAAGTACTTACTTAACTGAAATGACAAAGAAAAGAAAAATTCAGGAAAGAGTTAACCAACCCTAGGCTTACTGAGAAACGAAGGGATTTTAATAAATAAGTACTAAAGTAAAATATCAGGAATAATGCTCATTTAACGTAATGAGCAAATCAACCAACCAAAGTCGAAAACAAAAAAAAACTCTCCTAGCCCAACAAAGCACTAAACAACCAAAACTGCTTACCTGCAGAAGCAAGCAAACCGAAGACGACCAAATGAATGCCTCTCAACTAAGGACTTTTACAAATTAATCCGTATAAACAAATAACTTAGTGATCTAAACCAAATCGAGGGTAAAACCGAATTGATGCACCGTAGTATTAAAATTGAGAATATGTAAAGTCAAAATTAAAAATTAAGTCAACAATCAAAGCGTAGCTGCTGCCAAATATGTCATTTATGACGTCCCAAAATTCAAAAATAAGAAAAACTAGAAAGGTTACGGAAACCACAAAGGTAAACCAACACTAAGGTTTCAATTATACAAATGGTGAAAATAATCAAAAATTCCATCAAAAACTAACACAAAATTACTAAAGCAAAGATTACCAGATAGATGTATCACATGGTAAAATACCAGATAACTAAAAGGATCTAACCAATTAATGGTAAAAATCCCACAAGGCAACCCTAGGCAAAGATGAAAATGCCCTTCAAGTGGCCCACCAAGAATCACACAAGGTAATAGAAATGATTGCTTAAATAAGAGGCAAAAACAAACACTGGGCAAAGATGGAAGTTGCCTCATCAGCGACCCACCAAAAAGCCCCCGACCAACCCCTCGCTAAATAATAAAAGTTTTTCGAAACAGTAATAACTGTATTACATAAATTCAACAAAAAAACTGTAGACTTTGATAAAAACAAGTTCTACAAACATGAAGATTTCCAAGGTCATTACCATCTAGATCCTTTAGTTGATAGACTAGATGCGACACCACCTTAGTAACACAACAAGGAATATATTTGGGAACTAACTTTTTCGAAAAACCCTTAGCTGCGTCAGACTGAGCAAAATTTTTGTTTCAGACTATGTCACCAACCAAAATTGACAAAGGTCTTTTACGAAAATTATACTGACAAACGTTCTGTTCATAAACTTTGGGTAAACGGTTCTTGATTTTCTCACTCTTTTTATTACCGCAAACCTTACACAGTCTAACATATTTCCCAACCGATTGCCTAAGTTTGGGCCAGTAATATTTTTTCGAGAGCAGCTGTCTTAATATTAACTGGACATGGAATAAGTTCAGATAAAAGATAGTATTGACGCAAAAATTCTAAACCTTTAGATCTAATGATTGTATGCGATGCACCACTATCCAGAAGACCAACTAAATAATGAACATAAACATGTATTGCTAAATACAAACGATTATCAAATAGAACTGATGTACAAAGAGAAGGCAAAGACTTAACAGACATAACAGAATTCACCTGCAATAGCCACGAAATCCATTCATCACGAGATCGAGCAAAGTTATTTACTATTTGTTCGGATTGTCTGAGAGGTCTCGATTCATTGACAACTGGTCCTGATTGATAATGGGGTTTAATAGATGACTCTTTTGTTTCGATATTATATTTATATCGCTTAGAGATGGAGTCACTATTGGGACGGCACCAGCCTTCAAGTTTTTTTGAGCATGAAAGACAATTAGCCAAAAGGAAGTTTTTCCTACCACAACCCTAGCAATGAATTGAATGAGGTTGGGAGCACTGATGACCTAGGTGTCCATGACCACCACAATTAAAACTTCCTACTAGAAATCGACGGAGATACTTCACAAACTGCTACCTCCTGGATTGAAGAATTTATTTTCGAATTATGTGACACAAAGCAAGCTAAATCAGATTCTAACAAACCAGTTTGTTTTTGTGGAGGAAGACTATATCTTTTTAACCTACATGTAAGTTCCCATACCTTATAACACAATTCTTTTAATTGGACCAAACTATTAATTTCTTGAAGACCAACACGATCAGAAAAGAAAGGGTTCAAATTTCTCAAAATTGGATCTATTATTTCCCTTTTAGGGGTAGGTTTGCCTAATCGACGAAAAAGATTTTCAACGGCGATTATGTAGAGCATAGCATCCTCTTGAGGACATTCAACTAATTCATCTCAACTAACTTCATTTTTAATGCCCGATACCACATCAAACCAGTACCAGTAAACAGATCAAGGGCAGATACAAGCAAATCATTTTCAGATACTCTATGTGTCTCACACAAATTATTTATTTTCTCCAGAAAAGACATACCACTTTTCTTACTATGCTGCCCTGAAAATTTTATCTTCCATTTAAAGATCTGTAATGGTTTAACCACTTGTTGAACTACAACCGACCTATCTAGCAAAGTGATTCTCAACTTTTTCTCGACACTCCTCCAGCATGCCTTCAGGTACTAGCAATCGAGATTCAATGGCATCTATCATTAACATTTGCTCATTCTCCTCAGGTTCCATTAACCCTAAGCTATTCGACAGATGTATCAACCTTGACCTAATACAAGCACAGGCTGAAGCAGTGATATCAACTACCCTTAATTCTTTTTCAATGTGGTTTCCCCTATTTGTCTAACATTTTCATCAAACGAAAAAGAAGATTTTATGGTAATGAGCTTTTTAGCCCTTCTAGATAACCAGTATCTAAGTTGAACCCTTCTCAAGTTTTGTGTTACATCGGATTTGACATTTCGACAAGATATTTCAAATATTAGCTCATTTTATTTGAGATGGTTAGGATTAATTTTAGAATCCATGATTGCTTTACTAACTAACTAACTTCAGTATGTGTATTCTTCTAACTTTAACCTCCAGCAAACTAGTTTGGAGTTCGGTTCTTTAAGTTAAAGAGCCATAATAAGGGTCTGTGATGGGTGATAATGTTAAATTTTCTTCCAAGAAGGTATGGCCTAAAATGCTTAACTGCCCATACTACAGTTAGGCATGCTTTTTCAATCGTAGTATAATTTATCTCGGAGTTATTTAGGGTTCTACTAGCTAATGCTATTGGTTTATCCTGACCTATTGGGCCTTGAGAAAGTACACCACCTAACGCGTACTTACTTGCATCTACTGTAATGTGGAATGTTTTATTAAAATCAGTAAATTGCAGAATGGGGTGGTTAGTTATAAATTTTCTGTAGTAGCCGGTGGTGCCTAAAAATGATTGGATCTGTGTCAAATTGGTCGGGAGTTTAAAATTTTTTATGGTGTCAATTTTTGAAGCGTCTGGTTTGATATCATCTGAAGTTATTACATGACCTAGAAACTTTGTTTTTTTAAAGAAAACTAAGACTTGTCTAGCTGGATTTTTAAGTTTGCTTCTTTTAGTCGTTTAAGGAACTGAAGAAGGTTCTCTAAGTGTCTGTCAATCCTTTGCCATAGATAATAACATCATTCATATACACCAAACATATGTTTCCTATGAGACCGTGAATTAAACAACAAGCGAATTTAACGCTCTTGGTAACGATGCACTTCAGCATAAAACGCTTGCTTGCATATTCTTAAGCGGTAAAATAAAAGATTTTAAAAAAAGTGACAGGTAGAGAACTGACAATCGCTTGTTATATCATAGAGGAGTTTTAAGCTGATAACTACTTGATTTATGTATGGACAGTAAGTGATTCAGAGGCTGTTGGCACTAAATTTCAACACCTTCTAGAGCAAAAACTAATGCCCCAAGAGAGAACTATAGAAGACTTTTTGTCTTTGTGTTATCTCGTATGTTGTTCTATTTTAAAATAGCTGCTTTCTCATAAAAAATGTCTTTTAAACAAATACAATGCTTCTGTTAGAAAACTTTTAGAGATTTTATCAATTAGGCATTTAAAACGTCTGATTCATTCTTTCGATTCACCTATAATGTTTTGAGATTTATTTGAATTGTGTATCTATTTCAATCGATACATTTATCCAAAAAATGTTTACCAAACAAACTATTAAGGACAAATTAAAATTTATTTAATCCTAACAAAAAAAAGAGCAAAATCTTTTTGATGGGATCTTTTACATTCATTTATTGCTTCCGCTGACCTATACATTTAACTTACAACAGGTGTTCATTATAAAGAAATCAACAAAACGAGGACTGCCAATTAAGTTCTTAAGCAATGATAAAGTTAAAAATCTCAACAAAAGTCATTCAACGGAACTAACGTTTGCCTGAAAAGAGTTGAAGATGACAGAGTGTGTGTAGCAATTTATTCTATTCATTTTAACGAGAATACTCAAATAAATTCATTCCCATATATGACAAAAGAGCTCCTGCGATGTTTTTTACAACCACGCGTGTATATATAAGAGTCAGTTTGATTCCTTAATAATTACGATAACGCTGAAATTACATCCTTTGTGTGCTACGTTGATGTGTAACTGTACTTTTTCAATTGTATTACACGTACTATTTTAAAAGACGTTAGTCCTCCACAGTTGTTTATAAATTCTTAATTGAGACTTCTTAAATTAATTATTTTTCTTTTCTTTTGATTCAACTACCGTTTCCCTTTAGAAATGATCTAAACTGATCTCGTTAAATCTTTTCTATTCACTAAAGTTATAGTATTTGCATTCAGAAGCTTATATTAAGAAAATTATAATAAAATAACCAAACAAGATGTTTATCACCGTAAAACTTTATTGATAATAATTAAGAATTCTAACACATTTTATCAACATTTTTCATTTTGATCAATTTCTTCTTCCACATTGTATAAAAGCATAAAGTGTGTCGAGCATCCTGCGAAGAACTACAATAAATAAATAAATTTACAATATAATTACAAAGCACATAATTTTGAAATACTTACACTGTATAAAAGAGAATAGTCTACTTTAAAAAAATTCATTGCAGAAAAGTGAATGTTGCTGTTTAAAAAATACGTCATGTGTAAAAGGCCCTGAAATATACAGAATATTATAAGTAATGTAATGAGAACAGAACTTGCTACAAATATAATACAGTACAGTTTGGTGAAATTAGATGTGACCTTATTATAAGTTAGTAAAGCAAAAACTGTTTTATACAAAGTCTTCCATGATAATTCAGAAATTATATCCAAAAAACGTTTTAGAACGACTTTGTTTTATCAGATTCCAATTTGGTTAGATGATTACTATCTGTTAATGTAATCTACACAGTAAGTTTGAGTTTTATTTTATACAGGGTGTTTGATTTTACGACAGCTCAATTTTTTTTCTTGCACGCAACAATTTCTTCATAGTTACGGCTTGCTTTGGCGGTGTTTTCTTCATTCTTGTCATTTCTGCCTAAACCCAGCCCCCTTCGAGTAAACTTAATGTAAGGAAACACTCGTCTTAAACAGCTTGTTCAATAAAACAAAAAAATACGCGTCATGCAAAACGCTTAAAACATTTATTAAGGTACAAAATACAAAAAGAATTAACAAAACGATTCGTCTCAAACCTATATTACCATGCATCAGTATACATTTAGATTTCAAATTCTGGTTTGTATAAGTCTAATAGTGGTTGTTCCCCTAGAATGGTCTTCAGTTTAACAGTTGTGTTCTACACCAATTTTATACCTTTCTTTGTTAACCCACTCAGAGGTGCTGCGATCAGAGAAAATCTGAGAAATGAATGAACTTCATGTATATTTTGCGGTCGCGGAAAATTCAACTACAAGTGGACTCGCGTATTCCAATGTCGATTCACATATAATCCCGGCACTCAATAGTCCATCAACCATCTTCTTAATTTCATCACGATCTGCGTCACTAGTTAACTTAAGTTGGTTGAACCAATATTGAACAGTTTTGAAGGAAACAGGTAGTTATATCTGTTCACTAGATCAGGAACGTTTGACTTATCGTTTTCAATTGTTTTCTCTTCAATATTAATACCTGTTGGGCTTATTGCTCTTTTATTAATGTCAACCTTATTAATGTCTTCTATAATAAGTCGATTTTAATTCTTGGTTGGTCTAGTGCACTACGTCCAAGTATTCTAGTCTTTTTGGGCTTCATCAGTACTATGAATACTTTCAACTTCTATGAGTATGGTCTTATACCCAACAATTGTGCCTCTTAAAAGCCCTCTTAAAATCTTCGAAGGGTTATTTGACTTGGTAAGAATTTCATGTTGACACTGTTTACAATATCTTCCTTCATTGTCACCACATCACTGCCCAAGTCTATAAAGGCTTTCGCTGTATTCTCATCTATGCTTACCTTTTTGTAATATTCCGCTTTTCAAGGTTATTCTTGATTCTCTCCCCGTTTCTACTTCCCTGAGCGGCAGTCTGCTTCTTTCTACTATTTGTGCAATCAGACGTTTTATGTCCAAATATGTTGCAATTAGTAAATGTTTAACCCAATGTTTTTAGAGCTGCAGTTATTCTTTCCATAGTTACAATATCTCATATCTTTGTTTCTACGTTCTGCTGTTTGCTTCATACTTTGTCTTACTTCTATCTTCTTGTTGCTTACTCCACTCTCAATTTGATCTACTGCCATGAAAACTTGGCTTAAATTGACTTAAATAGGATGTGTTTTGCGGAGTTCCTCAAAGAATCCATCTAAATTTAAGAATTTAGCAAAAATAAATACGAAAAAGTGTAGATACATGATGAATTAAATATATACAGTCTATTTTAAGAGAAATCAGAATAAGGTAAGACTAGCGTTTAAATATAGACATAACTAATTTCAAGATAAATCACAGCTATTGATAAGAGGTTGACTTTCGACGAGTCGGTTACTTTTCCGCGGTGAGTGATAATAGGAATAATAATAATACGACTAGTTGCCACGCCGAAGTGTAAACAAGGTACGGGCCCGTACTCTGAATTTTTAAAACTTCAAAGAAAAGAGTGTGCAAAAGACGTCAAAGAACCACTAAGAAACTACTAATATCCGAGAAACAACACTCAGATATCGTACATGGATACAAAAAAAGAAGAACAGAACAGGAAATGATAGATCCATAGAAGAAGAAATAATTTTCTGAAGAAGTGTGATAAGAGAAAGAACAAACAAAAATCTGAAGAGAAGTGAGTAAAGAAAGAATGGAAAGAAATAAAAATAATGCTGGCAGATCTAAAACAAGACATCAGAAACGATATGAGGGAAATTAAATCAGAAATAAGGGAGGATATAAAAGAAATCAGAAACATAAAACAAAAATAGCAGAAAACAGGGAAGATATAAAATAAGTCAAAGAAAAGAAGAGAAACAAGCAAATGAAAGAGACGAACTAACAAACATAACACAAGAGACGTTGGATAAAGCAAAGAGGTCAATGAAAGAAAAAATTTGAAACAATTTAATAATTACCGGACTAGACACATGATGAAAAAGAACTAACAAGTGCAATAGAAAATATAATTAAAAAGATGCTGTAACGATCACTTTCTTGCGCTCGTTACATAACTGTTTGGTTAAGCTTTCTGTCTGTGTAATCTGGAATTTTGCAGTTTTTTCTGTCGTTGGAAAGGATTTTTCCAGTTTTTACTGAGCTATTCCACGTGAAATCGAATATCAAATTTTCGTAAATGCTCATTTTTTTTTATATGTTGTATTTATCAAGAAGAGATCCGTACCTCATAACTTTTTATTTTATTCTGCATAAAAGTTTTCGAGAATCTGTGCATCTTTGGTATAAAAACGTTTGCTGCTCCTTAATTACACAACAAAAAAACTTCCAACTTAGACTATTTTAAAGCTATAAGATGATCTTTTACACCATAAATACCAAGACAAATAATTAAAAAAAAACCTTGTATTTTGGAAAACTGTTTTCTCGAGTTGCAAGTTAGGGCGTTAATTTAATTGCCTAAAAATCTAGAAAAAATCCACTATATCTTTAAATGCATTTTGTATCTACCACCCAAACTTTAGTATGGAATTTCAATTATAAATGTGTCTTAAAAATATTTAAGTGCTGAGTATGAGTGTGCGGAGAAATACTACCTGCTAGAGCATTGCACCGGCCGAAATTTTCAGACCCAGACCAGCCCGACTAGAGACGAACTTGACGCAACTCGAGAAAAACCCGCTAACTTCTTGATCGGCTAGAGAAGTCCGAACGGGACGACAGAGAAACTCGAACGGTCAAGAAGTTTAAACGGTCCGAGAAGACCAAGAGATCCGAAAGACCCAAAGGGCCGAAAAGTTCAAATGGTCCGAGAGCATCAAAAGATTCAAACGGCCGGATAGACCCGAAGTGTCTAGGAGTCCAAAAAGGCCCGACGTCTAGAGAAATCTAAAAAAGCACGACATGCTCGAACGGCTCGAGAAACCCGTATGGCCCAACAGACCCGTATGATCGGACAGGCCAGATAGATCCGAAAGACTCAAACGCCAAAAAGTTCAAAAAGTACGACGGCTCGCAAGATCCAAACAGCCCGATAGATCTGAGAAGCCCAAAAGGCTGAGAAGTCTAAAATACCCGACGGCTAGAGAGATGCAAACTGCCTGATAGACTCATAGAACCGAGAAGTCTAAAAGGTTCTACCCGACGGCCTGCAAGATCCATACGGCCCCATAGATCGTAGAGATCCAAAAAGCCAAAAAGTCTAAACACTCTGAGAGGACTGAGAGATTGAAACGGCCGGATAGATCCAAAAGGTCTAGAAGAAGGCCCGAAGGCCAAAGAAGTCTAAAAATCCCGACAGGTCCGAACGGTCGCACAAACCCGTATGACCCGACGAACCCCTATGACCCAACGGAACCGTATGATCTGACAGGCTTGATAGATCCGAAAGATTCAAACGCCGAGAAGTTCAAAAGATCCGACGGCTCGCGAGATCCAAACGACCTGGTCGATCCGAAAAAATTCCAGTGGTTGGGAAATTCAAAAAGGCCGACGGCCAGTGAGATTTAAACTGTCCAATAGACCCAAAGGGCGAGAAGTCTAAAAACACTCAACGACCCGCGAGATCCCAATGTCACGATAAACCCGAGAGGCCCGAAGAACCGAGAAGTCCGAAAGGCCCGACGGCCGGCGAAATCCAAACGACCCAATAAATCCGAAAAATTCAAGTGGTTGAGAAGTCCAAATAGGCTGACGGCCAGCGAGATCCAAACTGTCCAATAGACCCAAAGGGCGAGAAGTCTAAAAAACTCGACGGCCCGCGAGATCCTAACAGCACGATAAACCCGAGAGGCCCGAAGAACCGAGAAGTCCAAAAGACCCTACAGGCACGTATAGCTCAACAGATACGGATGTTTGACCGGCTCGAACAGCTCGACAGGTCCGACAAGACCGAACAGTCCGATTCACCGGACGTAGGCCCGAGAATACTGCCAAGTTTTTAAACTGAGGCCTGACTTGACCCAAACCCGAGCTTCGATCCGGGTTACGTAAAAACTAGAAAACCCGTGCAGGTCTCTCCTACCTGCATTAATAGGCGTATCGGCATTTAGCAAATAACCTTGAAGGGTGGTTTGTAGCTTTAGTTTTAAATTAATTCTATGAAATTGTACTTAGTTACAAGTGGATTCGTTTACTGTACATTATACCTAGGCTCCAAAAAGAAAACGGCATTATGATGCTTCAATCCGTTTAATATCGAGAACCACGGGAACCTTAAAACATGTGACTCCCTACCACTTCAACCAAGTAAAAAGGTACAAAATACAAAGTTTACTTAAAAATATGTCACTCGTCCTAAGAAAAGTCACAAGATAGCGAAATAATGCAAAACACTGGTATACCGTTTTTACAAAACAAACAAGTCTACAAATTAAAATTTTAAATCTTTTGAATCTAATTTTAGCATGGCTAAACAGAATTTTGATGTTTCGGTGCATTATTGCTGGAAAATTATGCAGCTACGCAAAAGTAGAAGGGAATTATGCCGTTTACTGGTACTAAACTCGGACGTCGTCTAGAATCTTCTGAGGTGTAGACGATATAAGAGTTCTTAGAATTCTGATGACGTCAGCAGGGGAAAAGAGGGAATACAAAATTCAAATACGGGTAATTTTGTGTTAGCTTAAAATGAAGTTCCCTCTGCTTTATAAACATCCTGAATAAAAATAAGCTTCAAGGTTTGCCCAAAAAGTCCAAAAGAATTAATTTTTCTTGGAGATCACGGAGCACATTCTGTTTGTTCTTGAGTCTATGCTCAGTACAAAAACAAAAAAAAAAATACTTAATTAATCTGTGTTTTCTAGAGAAAATTTCGAAAGTGATGCTGGGTGGCACTTTTATTGCGACATTACGTGGAAAGGTGTCTTGCCATAGAATTGGAGGTGCCATTAAAAATCAACAGCAAAAGCTAGTTTTGAACCAAGATAGGATCCAATAACAACGACCAAAAAGTTGTTTGACTCTGATCAGAAGAATATTGCTAATATTAACTTTAAGTTTTATTTCTGATAACTAGCGTAAAGGTGAACGTGAGTTTTTGCGACTAAGGGAGAAAACGTAACTCCGGTGTGTGGTGCGTTACATTTATATTCTTTCGTCCCATTATCAAAAAATTAAGGGCCAGTTTATTGAAGATCGCTCCTGAGCTTCGAGTACTGCTGGTACACAGCGATTCAACCCTGGTGACTCCGGCATTTACATCTTGTTCCGCTTAAGATGGTGTTAGATTTTTGCTAGTGCGCGCTGTACCGTGTAGTGCGGAAGAATTTTCAAACCTCAACGGTATGGGGATAAGTTTATTCTTTGTTGGTTACTTGCAATGATGTATAGCTAAAAAAAATAGAGGAGGAATGCTGATTGTCATATTATACGTTTTTATATAAAAATAACTAGATTTTTAAAAAAATATTTAGTATTTATTGGTAACTAGGGAAACGCCGTTCCCCCGCGTTCCCCCTCCAATACACCACTGGTTACTTGGATATTCTATAATGCGAGTTGAACATTTAGCTTCAAACTTCTACTCACATCAATAATTTGCAACTCAAAGCGGCAAAGGCAATAAATTCAATTAGAAGATAAAGAAATTATAGAGAAGATAAGAAAATTACAAAATAAACACCAGCAGGATATCAGTAAAAATATTACTAATGAACTTTTACATTTAAAAGCAATCTATAAAACGAATTTAAAAGAAAATCTTTCACCTTTGAAGTTATTGAATAACATAATAAGTACAACAGCTGTAACAGTGGCGCAAGCAGAACGGTTTTTCGCTTTCTTTAACAATTTATTGTTCTTTGGTTCACGCTTCCGTTTAGATACATCATGTATCTTCTTTATTTCTTATTGACTGGAAAAGTATTATATAATTATTTTATTTATTGCCTTTGCCATGTCCGAAGCAGATAATATTAAAACATTAGAACAACGTTAAGCTACTGTAAAAGGGCGATTAGGCAACTAACAATAGTAAAAAATGTAGTAGACAAAGCCAAAGTCGAAATAAACGAGCCAAATAAATTAAACAATGCCACAAGATTGCAATTAGAACATAAGGTTAATGTTTCTAAAAATTTAATTTTTGAATTTGAAAAATATCAAAAGAATTGATAACGGTATTAATGAAGAATATATAAACAATATTTGAAAACTTTATTATCTAAGGGTTTCAATTCAAGGAAAAGCTGCCACTATTTTGCATTCATTAGAATTTACTAAAGATATGTATGTATAAAACTGCTTGGTCATTTTTCGCGAACAATTTGATAGGTTAATTAACATTCGTGTAAAACATTATTCTCATTAGAAGCCGTAGATAATAGTCCAACAGGCGACCGTAAAATCTTGTTGGTCATCGAACACCTATTTGATTCATGAAAAAAATTAAAATAGATAAAATATAAGGGGAAAAACGGCTTCCCTGTCTGAGCAAATCCTCGCACGATTGTAATTACCCAATGAAGCGATTACAAATCCATTATTCACTCGATACGTGACCAACGCGCTGATTGGTCTAATTGCATGCTTGCTATTTGACAGTGACATTCGTTTTCAAATGTTTAATATAAAATGTCAGATAATGAACCTTTTATGTTAGAAATGTAACCCTAAACATGCAGAAATTCATCTTAGAAATCAAGAATACAATTCGACCAATGAGTGAATAATGGAGTTATAATCACTTCATTAATTACAATCGTGCTAGAATTTGCTTAGACAGACAAGTCGTTTCTTTTTTCTTACATTATCTACTTTAATTTTTTTTTATTAATTTATTGGGTTTTTGATGACGGACCACATTTTACAGCCGCCGCTTGGACTATAAGCCATCTTCAATTATATTAAAAAATTAGAAATCTGGCAGATTCTCTTAATAAACATTTGCATTCTTTGGAGGTCCTCAAGTCAACAGCTTTCGCATTGGGACACTTCAATCATGGACATTCTCGTGTCTAGTTAGATCGTAAAACTGCCCGCTAATGGGAAATGGACAAGGTGAACAAAAAGATTTCCACCTTGAACAGTAGAACTATATGAATTACACAAGTGCCAGAACCAAAAAACTATCAAGATATTTTGCAACGGAATCTCAGTTGTTTTTGCTCGGTATGTATCAAAACCACTTAGGATAAGTACGGATTGCTGGCTTTTAATAAGCTTAAAACTTTGTAGTACGAGGGTTGCTATTTATATTTCTGGCCTAACAATGAAAAAACAAGTATTTATGATCGAAACTAGTTTTATTGTTTTTCAAAATATTCTCCATTAAGATTGATACACTTTTCCATGCGTTTGAACCAATTTTCGAAGCACTTTTTCCACTCTGTTTGAGACAGCTCCAAAATATGCGTTTTGAAACAAAAAACGGCTTCTTCTGGTGCTGAAAATCGTTGACGACGCAGTTTGTTTTTGATGTACGGGAATAAAAAGAAGTCATTGGGTGCCAAATCAGGGCTGTATGGTGGATGGCCCATCAACTCGACCTTCTGGCTGGTTAAATATTCAATTGTTTGAGCAGCGGTGTGAGAGCATGCACTGTCATGATGAAGAATGATTCGCCTCTTCTTTGAAGTTTTCCGAATTTCTCCAATGACTTCTGGCAAACAAATGGTTGTGTACCATTCAGAGTTGACCGTCTTACGTTGCTCTAACGCCACTGTTGCCACATGACCGGTAATGCCAAAGAAACAGGCAACTATTTGCTTCGATGTGCTTCTTCCGCGAGCAACTTTTGTTGGATTTGGCTCGTTTTGAAAGACCCACACAGTTGATTGCTGTTTTGTTTCGGGGTCATATGCGTAGATCCATGATTCGTCACCTGTGCAGATGTTATACACAGCCTTTGATGCACCTTTCGCAAATTTTTTCAACATTACAATGCACCAGTCGACGCGAGCCTTCTTTTGAGCATTGGTCAGGTTATGCGAGATCCAACGGGAACAAATTTTTTTTACGGCCAAATGATCATGTAATATCTTGTTGATGCTAGTCATGCTAATGCCCAAAGATGCCTCAATCTCACGGTATGCAACATGACGATCTTGTTTAATCAGTTCACGCACAGCATCGATGTTTTCAGGCACAACGACAGATTTTGGACGGCCTTCACGTATTTCGTCCTGGAGTGAACATCGGCCACGTTTGAATTCATTATACCAGTTTTTTACAGTGCTGTAGGATGGAGCTTCATCGCTATATAATGTATTAAGTTCATTGATGCACTCTTGTCGTGATAATCCACGTCGAAAGTTATGAAAAATAATTGCACGAAAGTGTTCACGGGTCAATTCCATTTTTTACTAGGAAATGCACTTTTCAATTAACTGCAAACACTAATCGCACTCAAATGACAAAATGTTGTGCTTGAGATTATGTTCAACAATGTAAAGTTTACACCAGAAATGTCAGCTGACGCCTGGAAATAGTCAGTGTTGCCAAGGCCAGAAATATAAATAGCAACCCTCGTAACTGTCTTAATTCTAGACATTTTGTAAATAGATAGCAAAACAGTCTTCTGCGCAACGACATGACAACGCAAAATGAAGCTGGTTAAGTTCACTTGTTTCTCTGATTTCTCTGATTTCTCATATAAATGGGAGATATTTTATTTTAGCGACAGTGTATGTCAGAGCTATCAGCCGCAGCGAATTAATAGATGCTGTTTACAATCCAATTTTATCACCAAAGAATGCAGAAAGCGCTTAAGCTTAACTACATCCAAAAGAAATTTCTCCACATCGGGATTAAGTAGCCCGATGTCTAATATTAACGGGAAGTGTGCATGTTCGTTTACTCTGTACATTAAAGCAGCAGCTTCCAGTTTTGGAGAACCGAGTCCCATAGACTTATCAATAGGAACAACGCATTTCATAGATCTACTCTTCTTTGGACAGGTACAGTAGCACCGGCGCTAAACTATTTGGCACCTATGGCAGAAGCTGTTATGGCGCTTTCATGTAATCAACACGATCATGGATGAAGCGTTTAATGTCAGTTTCAATTCTCTTATGTGCTACTGTGCAACGTCTAGTCACCGCAGCACGTATAACAAGTTGACCCATTTTCATGTTCTTGCACTGATTTAGATAATAAGATACTGATAGCACGAAAGGTAGAATTTACAAACTCGTAAAGTTGCAAGTCGCACTTAGGGACTTAACTTACTGTTGTAAGTCCATGGATTTAGACTGGAGAGTCAGAAGACACTTTCTAAACTTCAATTGTTGTAAGTTTCCATAAAAGTAATTAATGTCTGGATGTTCTAGGAAAAACAGCGGATATTTTGGAAATTCATTTTAAACCCTCCTAGATATAAAATAACTAACAGATGATTACTTCGAAATTATGAATTACATCATGCGATTTAGTGTCGCTACGCTGACTCTACAAAGAGTACGCCAAGAATCCACAAAATTGTAAAGTTCCAAATCAGATTCAAGGACTCGCAAATATGAATTTTCATAATGTTATTATATGTCTAAATATTCTGGAAAAGACAATTAAACGTTTGGGAAGAACGCTAGGAATATACCTGAAACATTAGTAGACACTAAATAACCAAAAAATCATTAGTTCAAAATTATGGATGGCTCTAGCAGATTTCTAATTTTCATAGAATGAAAGCATCCAAGGTTGCGTTATCTCCTAACAGCTGTAAACGCTGACTGGAATATGGCACAATGTAGGGTTCTCAAGACTACTAGGTATTGTATTGCACCTTTACGCGATAGCGTTATTTAAACAGAACTCCATGGATTTAGACTGGAGGGTCAGAAGACACTCTCTAAACTTCAAGGGGTGAATGACAAAGGTGAGAATGTCGCTACCAAGCGACATCTCTGAGTATTTAGCCTTACACTTGTGCATCTTGTTGTCACACCCGGGCAAGCACAAATTAAATGAAAGATGAAAGTTTTATTTTTAATTTATTGTAACAAATAATTGAGACATAGTAAACACCAAAAACAGACTTGCCTTTGTTACGTGCAATAGACATCAGAACAGCTACCACTTGTGCTAGTAGCTTCGTCAAAAATTGAAAAGTTGCCCAGATTACAGCCACATCTGCTGTCATATAATAAGGCTTTAAAACAAAACCATAGTTTGGCAACCTCAGAGAAAATTATTGAAGAAGTCTTTGAAGAGAGACCTTAACCAGTATCTTCAGAGAGTTAACAATACTATCACAGATTACAACAAGAACTGTCCTAAAATAGAAAGACACTTAACCTACACAGTTTGATGGTATGAAGACCACTCTAAAAATAGAAGACACAGTACGCAAAAATAGTAGAAACGTGGAAGAAAAAGGCACTGTAAGGAGGTTGTTCGTACTCCCTTTTGACTAGAAATTCCAACAGGTGGCTGCACAAAACGAGTAGTAAGGCAATGGCGCAAGTGCTAAGGGTTCACTTCCTAATTTATGGATTAAAAATTCATTATATACACAAAAACAAAAGATACTTGTAACGGGAAAAATCCGAAAAAGAGGCCTAATTCCCGTATAAGCCAGAAATCGGAAGATGTTCAGTCCCGTAGCTCAAAGTCGAAGACGGGGAGTTCAAAGATAGCAAATGACTCAAATAATTAGGTTCTTACCTAAACCTAAAGCTTAAATTTCGACAAAAAATCTAAAAAAAATACTTAGAGGACGCCAGGAAACAGTAACACTGGACGATGTAATTCGTCGACCTGCCCCCACATCGACGAACGCCCTGTATATAGACTCCGCTGAAAAGAACGTTCTGTATAAGGGCTCACCTAGATTATTCGCAGTAGACACTTTATTTATTAAAGATCTCAAAATATGTTAACGTTTTAGATTCGTAAACGCTGAGTACACACAATTTAAAAAAAAGGATTCAAAAGCTATCCACAAATTATAAAGACATTATCTAGTGGAATTTTCCCAAGACAATTTCATCAGTGTAAAACAGCTATGACTTCCAACAAATCCAGCTTACGACGAAATTTTTAGTGTTAATTAAAAACACACTAACCAAAACAAAACTTCCAAGAAATGTAATCAAACAGTATCATAAACCATTATTTGAACAAAATAAAATGCCTAAACCGAAATAATTTATTAACTAAAGTTTCGAATTAACAACCCAAAGAAAATATAAAACTTGTAGTTTTAGCAAACGAATTTTAAAAACGAAATAATCCAACTAATTTAAGAGGACGGTATTAGGATAGTTTTAAAATACGCAGTTCTTTGAAGCCAGAAAAATGACATTACATACTTTATAAGCATTAAAATCTCTGATTCGACAATTCTCCAGACGAAATTTTCGGGGAAAATTTTAGAAACAGCACCACCACCACCAAAGCTGGACAGATCTCTGGTTACAGGGGCTCCGTTGACAGAGGTTTTTGTGTTTCAACAAATCTCATAGAAGCAATTTGACTCCTGGTAAGAGTTTTTAACGTGCAGAGCATCACTGCCTTACATTTCTTCCAGAGGGTAACGTGGCATTTTTTACAGATTTTTCGGGACAATTTTGGAACATTGGTCGAGTATCCAACTCGCGATCTTCGGGTCGATAGTTGAATGCATGTAGATAACGGAAATAATTAATTTTTGAAATTAACTTTAATATCGAAAACTACGGGAAATAGAAAATCTGAATTCCGAAAACCAAAAAATCTCTAAAACACAGAAACCCTAATAAGCATTCATTCACCCTTCATGTCATTTCAAACACAAAAGGTTGTTTAGATAATTACAAAATTATAAAGTTGAACTTTAAATTTAGGAACTTACAGATATGGGTTTTCGTGGAAAATTGAAAATTTTGGAAAACATGCTAAAGCTCTACTTTAGACACTCCGAGACATTAGATAACCAACAGGCTACTACCAACAAACTACGTCATGCCTTTTAGAATTTACAAAATTGCAAAATTGCAAATCGAATTTACGCACTTAACGTACAGATGTAGGTTATTAAATGTCTGAATATTGTGGACCAAATTCTCCAACTTGTCGGACAAGTCCTAGGAACCTATTCTAGATACTTGCACCAGCAGCAACGGTGACGGAGAACTGGGGACGGGATCGACGGAGCCAACCCACTTGACCTCTACACTTCTCTTGTCCACGAAACCGAGCTTCTCGAATTACAACGATCATTTTAAATTGTGGGGCAGCCGTCTTCGACTGTCTGCTACCGCAATGTATCTGTGAACTACGTTCTATAAAACCCTTTTTAGGCTCGAAAAGCCAACCAATGCTGTGACATCGTCCAGCAGCGAAGGATCACCAAACTTCTCTAATTTTCTAACCTTCCGACAAAACTGTCTCTACAATCTCCTCTTCCCCACCGCAATTCTGTTTTATGTTTCAGGTTCCATCAGCCGTGATGGTTTGCGGTGCACTCGTAGTGTGAATGGAAGCACTCCGCGTGATTGCCTTTGCATCAGCAACAGCGGTGAAGTTTTGTTAAAAGTTTCCTCTCAAACCCATACTATCCTATTTTTTGATTGCATGCAGCGCTCACTTTTCTGAGTTGCCAAATTCCAATCAGACCGAAAGGCTTAAGCCTACAATGGCCTTTGCTGCTTCGCAGGAATAGAAGCAATGATGATTTGACTTTGACTATGTGAGAATCGTAAAACGTTATTCCCTAGTGATGAGATCAAAACAAGGTCGAAACAGACCTGTCTATGGGTACGTTATACAATGTTTACATATTTAAATAGTTTGAAGTAGATTATGAGTTTTTTATTATTAATTATTAAAAAGATTTGCTTAGTTCGTTGATTGAACCAGATTGTTGATATGAACACTCTTACTATAAACTCTTTGCAAAAGGCTGAGCTTTCTATGATTAAATTGGCGCAATTCTAGTCATTTTCCCAATGTAATAATTAATAAAACAAGTCTAGCAGCGATTCCTATTATTCTCACCGTTTTTGCTCAATAATGGCACAATTCGTATCGGTGATGGTTTAAAACAGTTGTCATTGTCTTTTGATACCAAACACTTCAGTTTGTTGAATAGAAAGTACGCAACGTATAACGAAGCTACGAATATTATACCTGCCATTAAATATTTTAGTTTGTTATAATTAATTTAAGTACTGGAATTTATTAGCATCCGCCGTCTTCACCTGGTTGTGTTAGTCGGCATTTTGTTGAATTGCGAGTTCAGCGACCAATACAAGTAGTTTAGCTTTAAACAGGGAATAGCACGTGTAGGCGACTGACTTCTCCCCAGAACCTTCCTCGAGGTGCTGTAGTGGCTATCTTAAGAATGACAAGCGGCCACTGTTATCTTCAAAAGCACCTCTACTGAATTTCCCCTCTCTTCAGTATGTTCGCGACCAACTCAACCTGACCAACAATCACGAGAAGCCTCCTGACGTAAGAAGAATGTCTTCTCTTTATTGGACTGCGCGCCACAGAATGTTGTTAAATAAAAAAGATTATCCGCCGTTTTGTATATAAATTGATTTATATATTGGAAATTAATTGTATTTACATTAACGACGCAAGACTAACGTCGATTCCCAAAGCATTCTAGATCACCTCCTTTGGGATGGGTATAGAGGAACTGACCTGTATAAGCGCAAGCGCCCAACCGTCAGACGTTCAGTTCACATTGATGACCAGTACGAGCTTTAGTTACAGGTAGAAGAGTGAATATTCAGTGTTCTCCGAGTATAGTTAAGTGCCTGGTGAGTCCGAAAGGCTTTTATACCGTCGAGAACACAAAAACGCTTTTTCGGTGTTTTCGCCGTAGAGCGGTTTCGACATTGCTGGAAAATGTCTGACCCGCTAAGGGGAATTGTATTGTGTAGGTAAGGCCGCCCTGCTCGGAATATTACTTGGTATCCCTGTTATTCTTCCATTGCCTTTGTAAGGCACCTAATTCAATTCCTTAGCGCTTGAAATCCGACGACTTGCTCCTCGCTTGGCTTGCACCCTGCCTAGCTTACACTCCGCTTGGCTTGCAACCTGCGTAGCTGTTATTAGCTATATTGCTGTCTCTATATACTTTGAGTTGTGGATAATAATTCAGTATTTTATTTTGGAGTAAGGTTTCTTGGCGAGTCTGGAAAAAGGTTGAAAAGCCGATTGATCCCTAGACAACCATGTCTCTACTGCACTTACCCGTGAGCCCTCGTCTTGCCGAACCAAGGACGAGGAGGAGAAATAAACCTCTTAACCAAGCATTCGAGCGCCATCACCGACCTCGATAAGGGGAAGATACACCATAAATGACACAATTATTATTTCACACAGAGCATTTATGTTGCATGCAGGGCAGCAGCTACTATTATCATTAAAACGCGTTTTTTGGCAAAGCAAACCGTGCTAAATTGCATTCATTGCTTTAGATGCAACAATCAACTATGAGTGACTTACTTCCAGATAGGGTCACATCTCCGTTCGAGACAGAGAAGGGCGCAGATATAAAAAAGCTATACACATTGAACTAAAGGGTTTTCCAATAAGAGGTGTTATTTTGAATAGCCCGCTATTTCGGTAGATGTCACTTTTGAAGCTATCATTTTTTTGACATTTGACAAGTAGAAACTACGCCATTAATAAATATGGAACGATACACGCTTCAACAACGCATTGAAATTATTAAAATTCACTATAAAAATGGTGAAAATTTGGCAGAGACGGTTCGTAAAACTCGAACATTTTTGGGTCACCGTGAAGCACCTTGTCGGACCGCAATACAGAAATTGGTGAAAACATTCGAGCTCTTGGGACAAGTTAGTGATGTGAAGAATAAAACCCGTGCACGTCGCTCAAGAACAGCCGAGAATATTGCTGTTGTAGCCGAAAGTGTTAAAGAAAACCCAGGTTTGTCCATTCCTCGTCGTTCTTTGGAATTAGCCATTCCACAAACGTCATTACACCGTATTTTGCATAAAGATTTGGGTCTTAAGGCTTATAAAGTCCAGTTAACACAAGAACTCAAGCCGGCCGATCATCAACAACGTCGTGTCTTTGCTGATTGGGTCGTTGAAATGCATGAAAATGATCCAGAATTCCATCGAAAAATCATCTTGAGTGATGAGGCCCATTTCCACCTCGGTGGCTTCGTCAACAAGCAAAATTGTCGGATCTGGGGCTCAGAAAATCCAAGAGTTATTGTTGAAAAGTCTCTCTATCCTCAACGTGTGACTGTTTGGTGCGGTTTATGGTCCGGCGGAGTCATTGGACCTTACTTTTTCGAAAATGAGGCTGGAGCAACAGTTACGGTGACTGGATTGCGCTATCGAGAGATGATTAACGATTTTTTATGGCCGGAATTGGATGGTATTGATCTGGACAACGTTTACTTTCAACAAGACGGCGCTACGTGCCACACAAGCAACGAAACCATTGATCTTTTACGGAAAAAGTTTCCGGACCGTGTTATCTCTCGAAGAGGTGATCACAATTGGCCACCGAGATCTTGTGATTTAACACCTTGCGACTTCTTTCTTTGGGGCCACGTGAAAGAGAAGGTCTACGCCAACAGCCCAGCGTCGATTCAAGACCTCAAAGATGGAATTCGTGAGGCTATCGAGGACATAGGGCAGCCACTTTGCGATTTGGTTATGGAAAATTTCATGAAAAGGATATTGTCCTGTAAGCGTGGTCGTGGTGGTCATTTGCCTGATGTTATTTTCCACTATTAACGGCATACCTTCCTCTTTATAATGAAATAAACATCCGATCATTTATATTAAAAAATGGAACTTTTCTTTGAATATCAAAATAACACCTCTTATTGGAAAACCCTTTAGTAGCCAATCTTTCACCATGGCATTAAGAAAGTTTACTTCTAGGAGAGGCAAACCTTCACGTATTCTATCAAACATTGGCTTAAACACGTTGAAGGGATATGGCAAGTTTCTCCCATCTACCAACATGAGGTGATCGTGGGAGGCTAAAGTACCACTTGATTCCATTCTGAAAGTTTCATTTTGCAAGGGGGGGGGGGGGGGAATGTTGAAACTTTATTTTGTCATAAAATTATTTCTTTAGGTGGTGTGGATGTGGCGTAAATTTTAGATCAGGGGACAATGCAAAAGGAGAGTGTATATGCAAAATAGCTGTGTTCATGCAGATATAAGCAACACATTAAATTACTCACAGAATCATCAAGAACCACAATGTGCGTCTCATAAGTAGTAGTAAAATTTTAAGAATTTTCAAAACATTTCACCAATTTGTAGTGTAAATCTAAAGAATTTACAAAATTCTCTTTAAACTTACACTATTTTCTTCTTCATTTTGAAGCAACTTATCCATAGTTAAGTTAACAAATCTCTTACTCTCTGCCTGAATACCATCACACAAGATTATTATAAGGACAATATGAGAAATATGGAGCGAATTCCAAACTATGGAAAGGTAATACGATAAGATCATGTTATTCGTAGGTCTTCCAAATTGATGAATGCTAATAAATTTGTAAAAATTATGTGTAACCCAAATGAAGGAATGTGCTGTCATTATTACAATAAAAAATCCATACATCTTATTTAGTTCTTCGGTAATAAGTCGTAAATTGATATAAATGTTACGCATATCTTCAAAAGGAAAACCTAAGTATTGAACTTTGTTATTAACGTGTTTACATTTTGATTTCAACATAATTAAAATATTTAAAAAATTCAAAACTGATAGAAACACAAATATTTCAGGTAAAGTGTAAGCAAGAAAGTCCGTTATCCTCCCGTTTATGAAATCAGCAGTCGATATGGAAGCAAATAGGATAATGCAAGCAATGCATTCGTATATTAATATCTTGTGTAATTCCTCTCGAATACTTTTAGCGTCACACAAATCAGAAGCATATGTTTGAAGCAAATTGTAGATTTTTACAATTTTTTTCTGATTACTTATCTGCATACTCCAGATTGCAATCACTATAACACTGGTTAAATAAGTTGCAATTAGAAAAACTCCACGCACTAAGAACAAATCTCTTAAATAATCAAAAGTTCGTCTTAATTTTGCTATTGAGAATAAAGCTGCAAATACAATAATTCGTATGTAATAAAATGCACTTAATTTAGAATAGTGAATTTCTAGCTCATCGTTTTCAGCTTGAAAACTACAAGAATTTAAGCATAAAAAATTGCTAATACGAAAGAAAACTCGAAATAACTTTGAGTGATACATATTTGTTAGTGAGATGTTTGTTATGTAGCAATCAAATTAAGAATTCATAAAAAAACAAACAGGGGCATACTATAAATTTGGTATAGTATCATACGATTATTTACATAACATAAATTAATAAAAACAGAGAGCGTTGGAGCATAAATGAATGAGGTAAATATTTACCAACCCATGCAATGATATTCTAATGTGAACTTTGCTCTACTACGTAATAATATTGTTAAAACTTCTTCAGAAAATTGCTGATTTGTAATTCGATTTTCCTTTTCAGTAATCCCAAGAGGAAAATTCAAATGGATTGAAGTTAATCAAGGACAAAGGACGTGTCTTTATAAAAAATTGGGAAATTGTTGATGAAAAACTTGTATTCAATTTTACACACGGGAATACACTTTTGTAATTTCTAATGTCCACAGGTAATAAATAAAAGCAGAATTCAGTTATCGCAATTTAAAAGTTACATGTAAGAAATTAAACAAAAAATATGAAAATAATTGTAACTTTAATACTAATAGACGCAGTCTAAGAATAGCAGGAGTTACTAAAAGTGCCACTATTATTTTCCTGTCGAAATAATGAGAACGGTTGCCATGAATTTACGTGCGGTCTGTTCTGTGGTTTTCGGTTTCTGACTCTCGTGTTGTTCGCATTAATGGCAGTGTGACTGCGTGCATTTAATTTAGCTGTGCAATAGTAAAGTAGAAATATTCCAGTATACAGGGTGTATCCTAAATGGCGGATTAAATTGCACTCCCGCTTCAAAAGTGACAACTCAAAATAGTCCAGTCAACAAAGGGATTATAGAGGACATGGAATGGAGGAAAGTCTTTCTCTTGAAGAATGTGTTGGGGGTAGTTAGGAGGCAAAGATACTAAAAGTCCCCGCCCCTAGCCCGGCCGCTTTAGGGGTGTAGGGGAGTGGAAAGGTCCCTCTTTTCGGTTTCTTGCTTATAACTCGGAAACGGGCGTCGTACGGTGAAAAGTATTCCTTACAAAATACAAGATAATTAAATTTCCTACAAGAATGCTTATATTTATTTTCTCCCTATGTGTTATAGTTTCCGAGATATTCGCCAACGCAAATCTGTAATTTTTGTAAAGCTTTTCTTGCCTTGCATTTTTCGTCGAAGTTGTCCTTCTAACCCCTCAGCCTTATGTTTTCGGGAAAGTCGTCAAAAATTATCGATCTGCGCTGACAAATATCTCGGGAACTATAACAGATAAGAAGAAAAGGAATATAAACATTCTTGTAGGAAATTTAATTATCTTTTATTTTGTAAGAAATACTTTTCACCATACGACGCACCATTTCCGAGTTATAAGCGAAAAACCGACAAAAGGGACCTCCCTCCCCCCTAAAGTGGCAGGGCTAGAAGCGGGGACTTTTAGTATCTTTGCCTCCTTACTACCCGCAACATATTCCTCAAGAGAAGAATTCCTCTACAACACCCTTTTGGGCATTCATTGACTTTTCTTGAGAAATCACGAAATGTATCCAAAAACTTCAAATTGCTGTAACCTCTGACCTGTAGAAGATAAATTAGTAACTATTACATGTTTCTAAAGGGGACTGAATGCTCTACAACTTTCTTTCTGAGCACGTTTCTGTAAAACATAAGGCTGAGAAGTTAGAAGGACAAGTTTGACGAAATATGTAAGGCAAAAAAAAGTTTTTGGAAAATTATCGATCTTCGCTGGCGAATATCTCGGAAACTGTAACACATAGGAAAAAAATGAATATAAACATTCTTGTAGGAAATCGAATTATCTTTTATTTTGTAGGGAATACTTTTTACCGTACGACGCACCGTTTCCGAGTTGTAAGCAAGAAACCGAAAACAAGGACTTTTCCACCCCCTCTCCCCCCTGAAGCGGCAGGGCTTGGGGCGGGGACTTTTAGTATCTTTGCCTTCTAACTAACCCCAACACATTCCTTAAGAGAAAAATTCTTCCCCATTCCATGTCCTCTACAATCCGCTTTTGGGCATTCATTGACTAGACTAAAAAATGCACAT
>VTPC01007479.1:0-14593 GCA_011009095.1 Ignelater luminosus
ATTTTGTTTTATTTGACATTTTTATATGTTTCCAAATATAATATACCATAATTATCTTATTATTCCAATTTCTAGTATTTTATTTAAAACCTTATACTCATTGTCAGACCACTTAACTCCAAATTTAAATTTTTCAAACCACGTATCTTTTATACACATACCGTGTAACTCCTTAACGTAGCTATTTCTAACCTGGTAACTCCATTGTAATTATTAATATGTTTAATTATATAACAATATGGCTTATATACATCTCAGAATACTTTAAACTTTATTGTTAAAAATAAACAATAATAATTTATCTATTCACTGTCGAATAAATCAGTTTTTTGTTTTTCCTGTAAAAAGTGGTTTGTTAATTAGGCCAACGATATGCAGATTAAACCTTGATCACTTAGAAAAACATCATAATTAAGCCCGTGTTGCAAATTCTATAAATCCTTTTCCAGTCTTAAGAGTCGGTTTCGGAGAGCTATTTTTTGAAATTACTTGTTAGGTCAAACAGGTCAAAACCTCGAGATTATTTCTTTTAGTTTATTCTCTGCTTCCATAGGTACAAAGATCAAAAACAGCTTACAAATACAAACCCTTTTTAATTGCTTCTGTGAAAGCTGTTCATTTGGTTTTTTGATTATACGATCGACGCAATTACTGGTTGTTGTCTTTTATGTCTGGAAATCTTCAAAGTAAATCAGTCATCTTTTGTACCAGAAAAAAAGAACAAAAAGAATTTAGTTCTTAACTAGCGACTTCCTCCCGTTAATGTCAAGTCAAGGTTTTAATTTCCATTTGAACGATTCACCAAGACTTTTCAAAAGATCCGTACAATAATATCTTGACGTCTTAATAATTTCTAAAACATCAGGAGTTACGGTCTCAAGGAACGCAACAGCTTATCTTGTCTACTTGGAGATCCTGACAAGGTATGCTGAATGTAAAAATACCTAATTACATCTGGCCCCATCAGTTTGTTAACCTGAATTCAAAGAAAAAGCAATTATTGATCTAGCAACTGATGCAGTTTTCCTGATGGACAGAAGCTCAACGATTCTTTAGAAAGCCTTCTAAGCTACTAAACAAATTTACAAACGATTTTTAGACATCTCCGGACGTTCCTACATTCAGTCCTGTCATGTCCAGAATAACCCTCTCCTAAAAACATTCTGAACAAATGAAAAGACTGCGTCACATCAATGGGTAGATCAATAAAGAGCCGGATGCCACCCTATTGAAACTGCAGTACATGCTATCAATCATCAAAGGGAAAATACGTCGCCGCCGCAACGTAGATTCTAGTGCATAAAGTAAAATAGTGAACAATCTTCAAAAAAATGCGTCTTTCAGAATCTGCAGTCTTAAGAGCGATAAGCCTTTTGAAACAAGGCCATACGTAACAGAAAGTTGCTACAAGACTCAAAACAGTGTAGTCAGCGATATGTAGAGTATCACGAGAATTCTGACAGACAGGTTATGGTAGATCTGGACAAGGTTACACTTAATCTGTGCATCTCTACTAGTCCTCAGACACTAATAACACCACAATCTAGAACTACCTAGTATTTGGCTCTACACTGCACATCCACACCATCATACGCTCAGCATTACTCACAATTCACTGTACATCACTTTCCATAAAAGGCAGGAGTGGCTCCACGTCAGCCTCCTCGCACATAGATGGTCCATCCATCAACCAAGCAGCATCCAATCGACCCCGTGCCTTAGAATAGTTGTTAAGATCTTTATATTTACAACGTCAAACGTACGTTCTCGCAATAATTATTTCACATTGGGTTGCATAGTGACCTGTATTAAGGAATAGGGCTGTCGAGAGTAGTTGCTTTCGCGGGGTAGCCATCTGCATAATTTAGTTATTGGATAAGTCGTATTTGCGTGCGCAGCGTGCAGATCAGGGTGTGTCCCGACGCGATTGGAAGGGCAGTAAGATTCTGGGCATTGAGTAGGAAAGTTGTAGGGCAGTTTTGTGAAGCGCTTTCCATAGAATTTAGTGTTGGTGGTCTATTAAGTTTATCATTTTCTTGGAGTGCATTTGAAGCATATCAGTGTAGAGCTGGATCTCGAAAAGAGGCCACTTTTTTAAACACATTGTTTGGAAGCTGGAAGTCCCCTTTGCTTTGAAGCGGAATTTATAGTGGAATTTGTCATCATTCTGACCTCCTTATGGCTGCGTGGAACACAGCCAGTCCTCGGTGTTTTAAGTAAATGAATATACAGTTGCCCATGTAAATAAAAGTTTGGGCCATCACAGCTATTTGAAGGTTAGTTGCCAAACTCTAACTATAGCAGTGTTTACGTCCAAATAAACGAAGTGCATTCAAAACTTGTCAAGTGGAAAACAATAAAATTTTCCATTGGTATTAATGTAAATACATAACGATTATTTTTAGCATAATCAGTGTGGTTTTGTGTTCGTTCTAGTTCACCATTTGTCTCAACGAACAATAAATTTATAATTCAGTAAAGTCAATTTTAATGTGGACAAGTTTTATTTTAATCATAACTATTTTGTTTGTTTTTAATCTGTACGTATGAACGAATTTACTGTTGAGTTTTGTTAAATGAAATCTGACATTTTAAATGTATTAAATGCAGCCGTAAGCTGCTTGTAGGACGTTCGACAAGGTCCACGTATTTTGTGTGCGTTGTGGGATTCCCCTCGAATGTCGCTGGCCAGAATTCTGCGCAGTAAAATTTAATAGAATCATTGAAATTCGTTTCTTAAAGCTTTATGTATTTTGTGTAATCACCTGTTTATTTACTTTGTTTTCTTTTTTGTTTTGTATGTAATGTTTATTTAATTTTTTATTTCATAATAGATTTGTTGTTTGAAAAGACAGCCCTTTAATTGTACTTGTATGAACTGGTTTAAATGGAAATATTAAAGTCACCCAAGCACTTTATTATTTTGGTTCAGGTATATTAAATTTAGTTAGTAAAGAATATACCGGGTGACTCAAAAAACTTTGATATACTGAGCGATCTAAAACAAGACTTGATGATTTGTTTTAAATATTTCAAATTTAGTTAAAGAAACATATATACAGGGTGAATTGAAAATATCTCTGTATAGGGCGATTTAACGCCTTAAGTAAGTTTTTGTTTCAGAAAGCGTAAGTAAGTATTTGTGAAGCTGTTGCCGATTTAAGAGGGACATCTTGTCCTTTTTGAATCTTGTTATCTGGCTAAATTCATAGTAGCGCTTTCAATTAGTAGCGATTTTGAGTTAGTTTAGTGGTAAGTAAGCATTTTGAACCTAGTCGTTTTTGACTGTTTGCTAGTCTGGGTATCAGCGAACTTAGTTCTTTTAGTCGCTGATTATAAGTCTGTACGTGACATAGTGCGGTCAATTTCAGAGACGATAAAGAGGATCGTCTTCCGCGCCAGGACCCCACCGACATCTTCCTTTCTTACACTTTGGATGTGCTCTAAATCTTCCATGCCTTGAAAAAACCTGAGCAGGTTGGTGGGTATGCTCCTTAACAACTTCCGCTGTGACCTGAGGGCAGAAATGGTAAGTCACACGCCTTTTACCATATTCATCCCATCGTCTTTGCCGCTCAATGACCAGGTTTCTTGTAGGAAAGTTTTCACCAAAAATGAGTTCACCCATAAATGTAGGAGATTTCTGTCTCTTCAAGGACCCAATCACAGTCCGTCGCTCAACTAGCAGGTCCAGGAGGAGGGAGCGCTACCAACACCGCCGCTGCATCACTTGATATTGAGTCACCAGTTTCAACCCTCTTGGAACACTCAATCGACATATCTTTTGTTGATCCCTTATCTTTGCGTTGAAGTAACTTTTAAGGTATATTGGTTTGTGGCCAATCACTTTTTCTTTATTGAAAATATATATCTAGATGCAAAAGAGAAAAAATCCTAATAAACGAGTAGGATTAATATCAAGTCTAGCTGTAAAGTTTTCATTGGAACGATTGTGTGTAACGCAACGGTATGAGGAATGCTAACATTTGGTTTAATTGGTATTGGTAACGTACGGATATCGGCATCGGTACGGTTGGAATGTTTCTGTAACTGTACAGGGTGTCACAAATTTGATAGTATTAAATAATTATATCTCTGTTATTACTGCAGATACGATTTTAGGAATGCTAGAAACTATTTCCAATGATATTTTACATAACCAATTGTTTCCATGTTAAATTTGAAATTTAAAAGATAAACGACCGGAACTTCTTCATTTTTGAAAATTACCATATCGAGTTTGTAAAGATTGAAAAAATATCTTCTGTATGAGACTACAGTCAACTGTGGTTTCTATTTAAATAAACAACAAATTCAGACTGTTTATGTATAATATTTATCTTGATATTAAAACGAGCTGTAACATGTTTAATCAAAATTTTATGTTCATTCCGCTTTCAGGGTGTACTTTTTATGGTTGCAGTCTCTTTCTTTTTTAAATTTTAATCTGTTGATGTTGGTTTGGAATTTACACGGCATGTTAAAATAAACATTGGAGTAAAAAGTATATAAAATGCTTTTGTTATTTTTAAACGTCGTTATATAACTCTACATAACGTATTATCTCGAATGCTAACAAACGTGTATTCACTTATTTTAATCTAATTTAAATTCATTCCGTTTTTTGTGGGGTGCGTTTCCGGCAATGAGTATTGTGAGTTTGCAAGTTAACACGGTAAAATAAATTCACTGCCACCATTAAATATGCAGGGTAGAACTAATTGGTTTTTTGTCAAGAGGATCTCGGGGTAAAAATGTAAAGTCTATTAAATGGAACAAAAGTAGTTTCATAAATTGTTATGCCTTCATTAGAATGCAATTTAAATTTGCTTTTGTTTCAAAAAAAAAATGTAAAAAGGTACGTCCGACGTTTTTCATACAAGGATAAAAGAAAATATGAGTATTTCCCGTTTCAATTGCGAGAGAAAGCTAACTTGAATATTTTCTTGTTTGTTTTCTTGTTTTTCCATTTTCACTGCTGGCAGATTTGTAGAATCTCTAATATCTTGTTAATTACAGATCTATTATACAGTTTTTGTCATGAGATTGATATGATCCAATTTTGTTTCATTCAACAGCAAGGCGTTTCCGGCCTTCTTTTGGCTAAATATACTTTCATCGGTCGTGTAGTTCTGGTATACTAGCCGGATCTAATACACTTGTTTTTCAGAAAAGAGTAAATTTGGTGTGTTAGCCTGTTTGGGTCAATTCTTTCCAAGTGTCCTCTGAACTGGATTCGTCGCATGTGTATTGTATCTGTAATCAAAATGTTTGTAGATCTCTGTTTCAGGTTTTGGGTAATGTATTCCGTCCTTGGTTCTTGGTTCTAAGATTCTTCTCATTATTTTTCTTATTTCCAATCGATCTTTTAGTGTTTTTTGTTGGAGACTGAGTGTTTCTGAAGCGTAAAACGCTTCTGGTTTGAGCACTGTTGTATAATGTCGGATTTTACAGTACTAGGAGAGGCATTTTTTGTTAATTGAAACACGATTTCCATTTTCTAGAATTTTAGGTTCATGTTGTGCTATTTTGATGTCTGTCATAAATTTTAATTATTCTAAGGAAATTCTCGCTGCTTGTCCTTGCAATATTTCGAGTTATTTATGTGCGTCTGGGATGTCTTCGACAATTAGTGCCATGCCATCTGTAAAGGCTAGACAGTCTCTTTCTACATCTTTGATTTTTAGTCCTAGGCGGTGTGTTGGCGCACCTGCTTTTTTCCGTTCCCTTACAATTTTTCCAAGGGCACAGATAAAGAATAATGGGAATAGTCCATCATCTCGTCTTACTTTCGTGTCTCAGTTCCCCCACAAATTTCACTTTCGATTTTGTCCCTGTGAGTGTTTCCTTCATTAAGTTTGTTGTCTTTCAGTCTAGTCCAAATTCCGCTAGTACATATCTTGAAAAGTAATTCCCCGTCTATGCAATCATAGGCTTTTTTGAAATCAATAAATGTGATGACATAACTTTTGTTGAATGTGCTGCGGAAGTATTTCATCAAATTTCTCTGGTTGGTAATTTGTTCTGTGCTGGATCATTCTTTTCTGAATCCATTTTGATATTCGCCGAGTTGTGATTCCGCACTGTTGAAAAGGACTTTGGATAGAATCTTCTACGTGTGTAAAAGAAGAAAAATGTGTGTATGATCGCCGTTTTCCAGTCTTTACGGATTTTTCCAGTTTTTCAGATCACATTCAGAATCTGTTTTATAATGAGGTTTTTCCTGCATTTCTCCGGAGTTCTGCGGTGATCTCGTCTTCTACCGATGCTTTGTTATTTTTGAGGGATTGGATAATCTCCTTAATTTCCTGTACGCTTGGTGATTTTGAATTTGTGTCATTGGGCGAAATTGATAAAGAATCTATCTTGTGGATTTTCACAGTGGAGCAACTTTGAAAAGTATTTGGCAAGGATTTTACAGTTTTTACTATTGTTGTGGGCAACTCCCCCATCTTCGCCTCTAAACTGGAGTGATGGCGAAGAGTATTTAGTCAGTTTTTGTTTAAATGTTATGTAGTAGCTTCGTGAGTTGTTGTTCTTGATGTCGTCTTCTATTTCTTGTAATGTTGCATCGTTATTCAGTTTGCGTGTTTTTCTTATCGATTTTGTAACTGTATTTTGGTTTCTTTGAGTTTTTGCAAGGTTTTTTTGGTTTTTATTACGCAACCAATCTTGCCACGCTTGTTATCTGAGTTTATCCACCAGGCATGTTTACGCGTTCTGCTTCGTGGTGCTGTATTGTCTGCTGCTTGTAGCTGCTTAGACTGGAGTTGTTACCAATTCTGTGGATTTGATTTTTCTGTTTCTTTTGTGAACTGTCTATTACCTTTAATGTTTTGTATGTTGTATTTGCATTGCAAAGCTTTTATTTTGAATTGTTTCTTTTCTGGAATGATGTCGCAATCCGTGGTGGTTGCAATTGCGGTAGAGGTGGATACTGCATGTAACGTTACCATAGAGGTAGCATTCAAAGTATGATCTATTCAAAATGAAATTTCTTGCACAGAAAGGAGTGGATCTAAATAAACACCAATCCGATGCAAGCCATCACAACAAAAAAACAAACTTTTCTGTTTTGATCTCGACATCTTACTGTACCTTGGTATTTACTAGTGAACTTGTGCTATCCTCCTTGACGTGTTTAAATATATATGAAATTCCTAGACTTGTTTCATGGGAAGGTAACATCGATATAACGACGAATATCGACTTGACTTGCTTTCTATTGTTATAAGCAAAAATCCAAATTTATCATTTTCACTAACGTACTGCCATCCTTTTTCAACCAATAAATCGAATACGGTTGTTGTGGATTTGTATGGGGCCGTTAACAGTGAATACAATGACATCGATTAAACTCCTGCACGGGCCGAAATTTCCAGACCTGGCCTGGCCGGTCTGATTGGGGACAAACTTGAAGCTGCCTGAAAAAAACTTGATCAGCTCTACAGGCCCGAATAGTCCAAACGACCAAGAAGTCCAACAGGTCCAAGAGATCTAAAAGGCCCGATACACCCAAAAGGCCAAAAAGCCCAAAAGGCCCGATAGACTCGAGACGTCCGACAGGCTCTAACAGCTCTTAATCTCTAAACTGAGGCACGGCTCGAACCCGAGCTTCGACCAGGCTCAACTAAAAAACCACCTACGATTTTTTTGAGTAAAACATTTTTTTAATGCAAGTCGTAGTTGGTTTAGACATCACCAGAGAAGGAAATCCAGGGGCTTTATAACAGTATGGGTTTGATATATTTAATTTGAAAAATTCCAAGATTATTGTCATTGGCAATTTGCACGGAGTGTGTACGACATTTAATGGAAATTAAAAAACTAGTTCGATAAGTGAAGAACATTGTTGCAACAACAGCGAATCACGTCGTCAAAAATAGTTGAAAAATTATAAACTCATCAGATCTGGAGATTTAACGCTTATTACCTTGGTAACCCTGTTTGAACAGTTATTCACTACTATTTTCTCCATATTTATAAAATTTAGTACCATCTGTCCGGCATTAACTCCGCCATAGCCAAGCGGGACCTGGACCCTGACAGCAAAGCACAGAAAAACTCTTCAAGTAGCGGAAATGAAGTACCTGAAGTAGGTAAAACCCGTCGTGATAGAGTTAGGAACATTATGATAAGGATGAGGTTAGAAGTGCGGCCATTGGAAAAAATGATAAAAGATAGCCAGCTAAGGTGGTTTAATCGCCTTAATAGAATGGATGAGTCAAGGTTCCCCAAAAGAATGTTTGCAGCCAGGCCAGTAGGGAGACGACCAAGAGGGCGAAGGAGGATGGAAGGATAATCTCCAGTTCAACTTCCATGAAAGAAGAATCTTCTGGGACCGAGCCTGCACACTGAGTCTTGAGAGATCTGCCTGGAGGGGTTTTTGTAAACTCTCTATACCCCATTGTGGTAGAAGAGGATCCGACTAAGTAAAGTAAAGTAATCTGTCGGGTACTTAAGAATCTAATCAAACTTGTAAACACTAAAAGCGCTGTCCGACATGATTTTAAGATGGTCGCCATTTCTAGACGAAACAATTAGAAAAATCAAAGTGATAGTTTTGATATACTTAACATACTAGGTGTGATGTCTGACAAAATATTAAGTTTTTTGGAAATTGTCAAGCAACAAAAAAAATTTTTATTTGGACCGTTTGAGATGAATTCAATTTTTAGTCTGAGGTCGGATGTGTACTAAGGTAAATTAAAAATTCCCTAAATAGAGGATGAGTGAAGGGTACGAAATTGATACTGAAAGCGAAGACCAAGAAAGTGAATACATCAAAAGCACGATAAAAAAAGAAACACTGGAAAATATTTTTAGAAGCAGCAAACTAACTCAAAAAATGCAAACAAAGAGAGTAAACAGGAAAGCAAAAAAACTCGATAAAGTAAACGGAATGTTTACTGATATAATGAGGGAGATAAAGCAAATCAAAAAGAATCAAGAATAATAAGATTCTGAAAATAAATTAGATGCTGAAGAAACACACAGAAAAGCTGCAAGAAAAAATAGAAACGCTGTATGAAAAAGTACAAAATATTGAGAGCGAAAAAGAAAAAGAAACAATCGTATTGTAGCTGAAATAACCTCTGAAACCAAAGATAATATAAGCTTGAAATACAGAATAAAGAGAAGAGAAACCGAGTTAAAGTGAGTTAAAGGAAGCTGAACATAAATGGAAAGAGAATGAGAAACAATTGGTTAAAATGGAAGCGATTGACAATAAATACCCAAAAAACTAAGAAACAAAGAAAAACTGTCCAAAAAGAAGATGGAATGGTTATGGATAAGGAAACGAAATAAGAAAACAAGAATAAAAATAAACAGATAGGTAACAGCACAAAACAGGATAAAAATGACAAGGCGGAGACATGGAAAGTAGCAGAGGAGAAGTGTAACTTAGTGAAGTAATGAATGAAACAAATATGTATATGCTGACGATAACAGAAACAAAAAAGAAAGGAGAAGGACTGTTAAATTTGGAGATCAGATTTCTCATGCCAGTCGACCAAATCAAGAGTTTTAAAAAAAACAAAATGACATTTTGATAAACGCATTCATTAAAGATCGTACCAGCATGCCTGATCAAGAATAAAAAAAAACGACGCGTCAATCTGTTAATAAAACAGAATACGTATAAGGATAATTTTAAGGAAATAAAATAGCACTGCTGTTGGATAAAAAACTTCAGCCGTCTATGCCGATTTCGAGTCACTATTAAAACCCATCAACAAGCAGAAGGGTAAAAACAGTCAGTTGTGTTAAGAACACGAAGCTTTTAGTGTTTGATGTTACTTTCACTGCAGCTATGACGACAGCTTGCTATTCTATAAGAGTCCTCAATACCCGGACTGTCACAAGTGGTTCATACAAGAACTCATATCCATACCGCTAACTCCACAGGAAAAGGAAGACTTTCAAGTAGTTGCCACTCGTCATATTTGTGACGAACCGTTCGATAATATCAAAGTCCGCGACCACTGCCATCTCACGGGTAAGTTTCGATGGGAGGCACATCAAGACTGCAACATCCACTTTCAAGACAAGAAAGTAATCCTGGTGGTGTTTCATAACATCATTTGTAATCAAAGGCTGCGCAAGAAATAGACGACGGCATCTTGCTTTTTCCCTTCAAACCAAATACATTACGTTTACAAAATCGATCAAAGAGTGCGAGATTAAATTTCAATTCAACGATTTCACTTTGCTAAACAAGCTGGCCTCGTGCTTAAATAAAAATAAGATTCTGAAGCAGCAGTTTCACAACTTGAATGATGAAAAGTTCAAGCTGCTGACTCGCAAAGGAGTTTTTCCATACAAACAACTGAACTGAACTGGGGTAAACTTGATGAATCAGAACTTCTTCCTAAGCGATGCTTTTACCGTAAATTGCGAGGTAAAAACATTACTCTGAGTGATTACGCGCATGTGCGTAGGGTATGGCATGATTTCTAGTGACCATTCGGACTGTATCTTACAACCTACGTCTTCCTGCTGGTAGACGTTTACGAAAACTTCCAGGACGCATGCATAAAAGCGAATCAACTCGATCCCGCCTATTATATATCAGCATCAGCGCTGACATGGGGCGCCATGCTAAAACACACTGAAGTGGAATTCTAAGCTTCTTACCTATATAGACATGCTGCTGTTTGTTGAACGGGGTCTCAATCAGTGTTCGAACAGGTATGGGAAGGCCAATAGCAAATACATGCCTGGCTATGATTCCAACCAACCTGCGTCGTACTTAATGTATGCTAACAATTTATATGGGTCGGCCATGCCCTACGGAGGCTTTAAGTGGATGAAAAAAGTGCCTTCAGCCCAGGCGGCGACCCGGAGATTATGCACGTTTGAGATGATTCCTCTAAATAAAAGCTACATGTTGGAGGCAGACACCGATTATCCGAAATACCTTCACGACCGACACAAAGACATGCCGCTTCTAGCTATCCACTCATTTGCACCGGGTTCAAACAAAAAAAGATGATGCCTACGTTATACGGCAAAGAACGTTACGTCATCCTCTACAAAGCTCTTAAACAAGCTCTGAAGCATGAACTGAAATTAACAAAAGTCCACGTTCCGCGAAGTGCGTCAGAGCCTATGTTTTCTGCACGATTGCGTGACAAACCTACAAATTGAGAAACGAATGCAGGTAAAAGACACAGCGGCGCAACTTTAAAAGGATTAATGTTTACTAAGCACAAGTACATATTATCATTACGATACACAAAAGTAACCATGATGATAGGCGCTATAATACATAGATAGATGGCCTCAAGTAAACACGCAGAGCGCGATTCTAAAGCAATGGTAGTAGTTGAAAGGAAGGTTGAAAAAAAATTACAGCTTAAACAGATTGCACAGTACAGCACCAGATTGGGAACAATCTGATTAGTTTTGACATAAAAAAGTATAAGGTGACTCTTATCCTTACGCTAGATAAGATATTTAAGACGTAACCGCAAAAGGTAGCGTTGTTGAGAAGAGAAAAACGCGACGGTGTTAGTGTTATCCTGAATCAACGATAGTTTACCTTAAGAAAATTAAAAAGCACGATGTGTAACAAAGCGACGAAGCAGCACATGGCCTCCCTCACACAGGAGAGCCCCTAACGTTGCCAGGCAGGGGTACTATTAAGCCTGCAGAACCCCTATAATACACCATTGAAAAGAGGATTCAGCGCGAATTCAAGTGTTACCGCTAAAAGCGGCGTTGTTGGACAACACGAAGTACGACGGCAGGCCGCCATAGGCGGCCGAAAGGGGAAACGTAATTCTAGATTTACGATATCTTACCTTAAGAAAGTTAAAAATTAAAAACAATACGACTTAGGAGTTTTGCGGCAGCAAGTCATGGTATTATGCTGTTGTAAGTGTATGTTGAAATCCGTGTGTTGCCAATATTGATAACCAAATATCGGTATTGTTGGTTGGTGCACCGACGTTGGATGTTTTCCAATTGATCGCATTGTAGCTGGATTTCAAAGATCGTTATAAGGGATCCGCGACAGAGACAACATATATTTTTAGATATACATTAACTGTTACGGTCGATGTTAACAGATAGACGAGAAGCATTATACTAAGAAAAATTGTAAACTATTGTTGCTTGGTTAGGCATACAAATGGTTTTCAGGGCTCGCGTATGGAAGTGAAGTTTGGTAGTGGTCGGTGGGCGTAAACGGTGGCAGTGGCAAGATAGGGACTTCGGGGCCGCAAACTTATTTAGCTCCCCCACAATGGTGCTCCTTCTTGTCTTTCTTGGTTTCCCCACTTTGTTTTACCATGTGGATTTCAATTCAACGCAGCTCCTTCAATTGCTTGATCTGGATTGAACAAAGTGTACCTTATTCGTTTCCACTTTCTCTCTTTAATTTGCCTCTCAATTGGTTCTTGTTCGGCTCTCTGCCACAGTTCCTCATTCGTAATTCTGTTTGGCCAGAACACTCCCATGATTTTTCTCAAACATTGATTAACGAAGACTTGAAGCTGCTTTTTAATCGTCATAGGTATTTTCCATGTCTCACATCCATAAATAAGAACAGATTTAAAGTTAGTATTAAAAATTCTTAGTTTCACCTTCGAGAGATTTTTATTTTTCCATAACTTGTACAATTGTACAAAAACGCTATTTGATTTACGGGCCTTTAATCTTTTTCTGTTCCACCTGACGTCAAAATCATGCTCTCAAGGTAGGTAAATTCTTCTACCTGTTCTACTTTCTCACCTGCTGGAACTAATCGATTGGGATTTTGCGTGTTCATACTCATCTCTTTTGTCTTTTTAAAGTTGATTTTCGGATCTGCCTTCTTGCCTTCTTCACAAAAGCCTTCCACTTTTGATTTCATATCCAGGAAACGTTGACTCAGCAGACAAATATCATCTGTGAAGTCCAGGTCTTTCACCCTCTCCCTTAACCCTCACTGAATCTCTCTCGTCCTGTTCCACAACGTTGATCTCATCACTATGTCGAGGATAAGCCTGAAAACCTTGTTTGACTCCAGTGGTTACTTTTATGGGTTCGGATTTCGGTTGTATATGATTTTGCACTGATAGTCTTCATTGATACCTTTAACTGTGTTTATAATCTTTTGTGAAATCCTATATTTCTGCATAGTGTCTCAGATATAACTATGCTTAATCAAGTCAAAAGTCTTATCATAATCAATAAAGGTAGCGTACAAAGCACTGCCCTATTCCAGACTCTGTTCAATTATTATTCTTAGTGTGTTGAGAAGATCTGTGCAGCTTCGATTCTGCCTAAGGCCAGCTTGTTCCTTGTGAAAGTTTTGCTCTACTACTATAACCATTGTTCTAACATTCTGCAAAACAACTTTGAGGGGAATGATGAAAGAGTGATGCTCCTCCAGTTATTGCAATTTGTAAGATCACCTTTCTTTGGCAATTTAATCTTTTTCACTCTTCCGGTATTTTCTCTTCCCAGACCTTCTTAAATATAGGTAGTAGCATTTCTGCAAAGACTGACTTTCCTGTTTTTAGGATGTCAGAGGGAATGTTTGTATTGCGTTTGTCGGAGAGTCCAGTATGATGCTGGGATTTGGGATACCCAGCACAATTTCGAATACCCTACCAGCATCTTTGCAGAAGAGTCCAGCAAAGTGTTCTCTACATCTGCACAACTGGTCCTGTTCCAACATCAGTAGCTAGTCGTTGGGGTCTTTCACTGGTATACTAGCACTAAATTTCTTTTTCGCTAGCTGCTTTGTTATCTGATTCAACTCCTTCATATCCTCCTTAGCAACGGCGTCTTCCCCCTTCTTTGCGAGTTCGTTATTCATTCTCTCTTTCATATGTTTTTTTTTGCCCAATGTCCTGTATGACATCCACCCTTGTGAAGCCAAAAATGCTCTTACTGGTCTCCTGAGAGACGGCCTTAATTTTTTTCCACTTGTCTTCCAAGGAATCTGGGGTGGCTTCTAGAAGTTCGAAGCGATTTCTTAGTTCAATTTCAAATTCTTCCCGCTTTTCTGGGATTTCGAACTTGTCGATTTTTTGTTTGGAGCTGCAATCTTTATTTTGATGTTCGCTATGACGAGATGGTGATCACTGCTGGCATCTGCTCCCTTTTTATTCCTTCATTTAGTGATCAGCAGAAGCTTTTGGAAACTGCAAAATAATCAATTTGGTTCTGGGTTATGTGATCTTATGACAGTCCTAGTGTGGGAACAATGTTAAGAAGAGATTGTTGATATAATAATTCACAACTAGCATAATGAACACTCACAAATTGCATTAATTTCCAAGACAACCCCGATACTTTAGATAGAGAAGTACTTGTATCAGTGAAATTCTTCAACATTAATATTCTAATGTTTTTATACTAGAGAGCACAAAGAGCAAAGAAAGAAAAATGTAACATGCAGTATCAGGTTGGCAATCTAAGCTAAGTAAGTTACTTACATGTACATGAAAAGTAAATACAAAATGAGTTGCTGTAGAAGAAAATAAAGTCTAATTGACTAGATACAATTATTATCCATTATCCTTTATTAGCCCTTTCTACCTATTTAATAGCAATCGTTAGTGAGACCGGTATAATAATTTATTAAAATTAGACCTAC
>VTPC01007479.1:24778-34788 GCA_011009095.1 Ignelater luminosus
GTAGAAAATTCTATGTAACCTTTTCGGCCATTCTTTTTCCTCCGTCTGCTGTATCCGATATAAAAAGATTTATAGAAACTGTTTCACTTTACTACAATCGATCATCAACAGAATAAAAGAAATTTCTTTAGTGATATGAGAAAGTCGGGGCGTAGGCTTTTGCACATTTTTTACAACTATTGTTGTTTCTTTAGTGCGTCCTACATTTTTGTATAAAACACCTTTCGAAACTACATTTTTCATATTGATGTGTCTAAACATGTTCGCTAAACTTTCCATTTTTCATTTCTTTTATTTTTTTGATAATTGTATTTGACTCAATTTGTCTGGACCATCTTATGTTTTATTTATAACCGATATTATCAATAACCCAGGAAAGAAGACGCATGCATTATATTATTTTATTTATTTACACACAGCTCTTCCCCGCTAAAAGAAAGGGAGAAGAAAAAATGTAATATGTATAAGCTTAAAAAGCAGTGGCTGCTTTTTCGTTCTTATAAATATTTGAGGCGCAAGCTTGTCAAACCGAAAATTCGTTTTACACATTTCCATACTTTTGACATATCAAAAACGATGACTAAATTTAAAATTTGGCAACATTCTTGAAGGATATATGAAAACGGAATACTGGAGAAGTCGTAAATTCTCTCTCTTGCCTTACTGAATTCCGAACTACAATGTAAACCATTTCCTTTCTTATTGTGTTATTTATTTACATTTCCTTCCGACTTTATTATTTGTTGGAAAATTGATTAAAAGTATACTCTCAGTTGTTATTTATCTTAATAACGCGAGATTTGGATTTTGTACATTTATTTCATTCTCACCGGGTTAATCTATACTTTTAATCTTATTTGTAACAGAATTACTTAAGATTCAGCTTTATTATAAATCTAACAATACAAATCCCCATTCAAATAACTCTTAATTACATTACATTTTGTCTACAAGAAGAATTTTCGATGTCATAGGCTTTAATTATCGTATGCTTTAGTAAAAAATTACAGAAGAGCTAATCGGATTTATTAAAAAAAATTAAATAACGACTCGCTGTAATTTAAATTATAAAATTAAATTTAATTGCCGTTTACGTAAACAAGCGTATTTTCTCAATACATATATAGGCTTCGTTACTGATAATCGTTTAAGTTATTTGTTCTTCAGTTTAAATTTTTCTACAACCACGTGCTTAAGCTGAGGATCAAGAAAACCGACATACTTTAGGACAAGTATGTTAGGAGTATAGAAACTCTATAAGTTTATACTTTTTGTTAGCAGCACGTGATTGTCTCGTTTGTCTCTGCGACAAATGTTTTCAACACATTGCAAAGAATTTTAAAAATCAAAAAATTGCATTTATGTTCAAATTGTTTAAAAAACGGACATTTTAGCGCAAGTTGTCAATTAGGTCTGTGTAAGAAGTGTAGTTCACAGCATAATACGCTTACTCATGTTGAAAAAGGAAAGATGGGTCTTTCCAAAACTGAAGAAAACGGTAAAGCAAATTGTTTAGCGCTGATGCAAAGTAATAGACAAAAATTTGTTATCCATTGAACGTGTAATGATATTCGATAATGAAGAAAACTTGCATACAACTCGTGCTTTGTTAGATTGCGTTGCTAAATCTAATTTTATCACCGAAGACCTTTGTAAAAAACGTAACTCGAGAAGGAACCCATAAACTTTACATTTAAAAGCATCAAAACAAAATCACGTTCGAATCATCGTTGCAGTGTAAAGAATAATTAACTTGATAAATAATCAGTTTTTAGCAGACATGAAATTTTTAGTCAAAAGGCTCGGCTAGCCGTTTCTTAACACAAAATTAAAATTAACATTTGAAGAAAAGAAATGACCCAAATCCCATCTTTGACAGCTGCCTTTGCTGTGGCCGCTTTTCGGCCTCCTGGAAAACCTCCCGCGTGGTCATGATCCCTAAGCTTAACAAAAACCACAACGATCCCTCTTCCTATCGCTCCATTGCACTGCTTAACGTCTTAGGCAAGGTGTTCGAGAGAATCATTGTAGATCAGATACGTCCCAACCCAGCACGGCTTCTGCTCCTCCATGTCTACTCAGCATCTACTTTTAAAATTCCAAACAGACGCCAGAACGGCTCTAACCACCATCTTTTATTGCTACGACATTCCACGATAGATTGGTCTGCGTCTGGAGCTCTAACTTGTGTGCTAAACCGAGTTAATTTCAAATTGTGGGGCAGTCGTCTCCGGCTGTCTCCCACCGTTCTCGAAAACTTTCTCTTGGTTACAAGAAACTATGACATTGTCCACCAGTGTAGCTTCCTGCTGTTGGTTTTGTGCAGTGGCATCTACGGATACCACAAGCATATCCTTATCCACACCCACAAACTCTTTGTTGGCTTCGTGTTAAATTATCGCTTCTTCTGCTTTGGGGCTGTTGCGCTCAGACTCATGAAATCGCTCAGTAGAAAAGAAAAAAATCATGTGTTGGGAGTTACTTCAACTGGATCGCTTCCACTACTCCGGGAATATTTGCGAACTAGCCGGAACACTTCCAATAGACGAGAAGCTTGACTCACTGTGTACCATCAAGAAAAACCGAACCGTCGCCGTCAACACCATGAGAACTCCCGGTTTCATTCCTAGAAAACTCAAGAAGAAGTTTAACTACCCTACAGTCATCTTCCTCGCTCAAGCCTCGGATCTCCTCGACGACCTCCAGGACATCCTAGAAAGCACACCCCAAGCTCGGAATATCCAATCACCAAACCTCGCTAGTTTCCTAACCTCCACAACCTGCCCTTCCCCGACACAACTCTGTTTTATGTCCCATCAAGACTCCAACAACATACAAGCGGCCAAGTATACAGAAGCGCCGTGGTGAATAAGTAGGAGCTCTTGGCGTGGTTGTCCTTGCACCAGCAGCGGTTGTTGAAGCCGGCTGCAGATCCCTACACAATCCTTACAGGACTGATCACACCCAACATATTTTAGTCGTAAGTTTGCTATCAAACTCATCCTATCCTATCTCTGACCACGTGCAGCATTAACCTTTCCACATTATCAAATTCCAATCAGACCAAAAATGCAGATGCCTACAGTAGCCTCTGCTGCTCCGGAGCAACAGGAACAATTATGCTTTGATCTTTAGCCTTGATAATGATAAGCTTAGAATAAGGACGAAGCGATTATCTAGAGGTATGGTGATCAATGTTTACGCATTCTTTTGATAGAGAAACAAAATTTGTCTTTGTATTATAAATCGTATTCTTATTTAAAACAGTTTTGGATGGTGTTCGATAGGAATAAACGCCGGAAAAAGTTTCCGTATTTTGAGGTCACATGTTCGTCGGTATTTAAGGTCTCACCGCCAGACTATTCCATTTCGCCGCATCCTAGCATTTTAGGCGACGCTAATAGGTTTGCGGTCACTATTACAGAGAAAATATGGCATTAAAAATCATTTGTATGCCCCAAAACAAAAGCACCATTTTCGAGATCAGCAGCTTTCCTTCACCATACGTTGTCCATCTTTCGAAAACAAAGTCTGCGACAGCCCATATGCATTGCCTCACATATTGACCTTCGCAGAGCAGGCGCATAACCTTTCACGTGGTCCTCGTCAAATCATAATTGTTCCTGCTGCTTGTAGAAGCTACTGTAGGCCTTTTCGACCTGATTGGCAGTTAGTAATAGGAAGCAAAATAGCAGAGGTTTCACAGCAAGCTTTAGACTAAACACCGAACGCATCTGCACCATCTGCCCAACAATATGCCGCTATCTTATCTAACAACAATAATGGCAAGGCCGAATAGCTGCAACACTAAATAAAAACTTTACTCGCCGCCCGCTTTTACCGTTTCCTCTGCCTTTTGGCAATTATAATTATCCACGTCGGCTCCCTCGGAAGACATCATTACCATCCTGCCAGGATGCCGGTGTTACCACTACCACCGCCACTACTTACTTACTACGTACGGCTGCGACTACCACTGTTACTACTCTCTATCAGAATTCCACCAACTGGTTCTGTGCCGATGGAAGAAGAACAGAAGAACGATGTCCTTGTCATCAGCCATCAAGTCCAATTACTTTTCACCAAGGGGATCTAACATGGCCTCCAGCCTGATTTACTGCTGCTGTTTAAACGTAACCAGCAATATACAATAGCAACTAAGCAAGTTTTGGAAAATTAAGGAAATATACTAACAAAAAGAGATTTGTAGGTAGAAGAAATATATTAAGCAAAGATCTACAAAGATGACGGTCGATTTGTACTATATCACCCAAATATCTAAGCGACTCGCCCATAAGCGTTTTTGGCCTTGCAACAAAATTTAGACCTAAAAAGAGAATACGCCAACTTTATTAAGGGATATCAGGAAATGACACACATATCGAAGTGGTCGGTAAAGTATAGGCGATTCACGCAAACTCGTCGATAAGCGTTTCTGGCTTTGCAGAAAACTTAGACCTAAAAAGCGAATACGCCAAATTTACCAAGAAATACCGGCAAGTGGGACACACATGAAATTGATCGTAAAAGTCTAGACGATTCACATAATAAAAAACGAATACGCCAAATTCGGAAAATGAGACACATATCGAAGTGATCAGGAAAGTCTAAGCGGTTTACGCAAACTCGCTGATAAGCGTTTTTGGCCTTGCCGAAAATGTAGATCTTAAAAGCGAATACGACAATTTTATTAAAAAATATCGGAGAATGGGACACATATGGAAGTGTTCGGAAAAGTTGAAGCCAAAGTAGAATATTTTATGCCGCACCATGGTGTTGGAAAGATAGCCTCACTACCATGTTACAGGTGATGTTTGATGCGTCGCGCCTAGTTCATCTGGTAAATTACTAAACAATATTCAGATTCGCAAAACGATTTGTTTCTATTGCTCATAAGGTACAGGTACATGGCGTCTACAAATATCGTAATAAATAAATACAGTCATGTATTTAGCAATAGAATATTTGCTTGAATTAACTAATCAGATTGAAATCAATCAACTGGCAATTGTGGAAATTATAAAAGACAAATTTTTCGTTGATGATTTATTATCCAGAGCTGATAGCAAAGAAGAGGAAGGATAAAAGATTGTATTCGATAAAAAACATCCATGTTGATATCTCATAAACACTCACTAACGAGGCAAATTCTCTAAAGTGAACATCGATGTTTATTGCACGCCAGTTTCCAGTTATTATTGTCAAGTGTAAGGCAGAAGCCTTAGTTCTACGTGTCGAGACTTGTAAAAAACTGTACTATTTGTTTTCGGTTCAATGCGAACTCAGTCACACCAACAATGGGAGAACTTACCACCCATTATCGAATGATTCAAACAATATGACACTTTTGACTTCGGCCCATTTTTTGATCAGACAATTTTTGTAGATGTTTCAGATACAGATGCCACTTATCAACCTGAAGGAAGACTTCCTACGTGCCAAAGAATACAGCAGATTCGCCAACACTTCTGGAAGCGTTGACATTTTGACTGCATCAATTAATTATAGCCCCTAGTAAGATGGGAGTCGTCTAAAGGAGAAGTACAACTTATTGTGTTAGTGTTAGTGGAAATTTGTTTGGAAAACCTGAGAGTTTTCAAGAGTGGGCTCTAGATATAATTATCTTGAAACTGTAACTTTATATTTGTACCTATATATCAGTGATATTATTTCAGATTTGAAGCCCAAGGAGAAACGTTTGTCTGCTATACCTACAAATAAAACCCATGGCTATTGGATTCCAAATTTCTATGTGCTTTTGTCGTAAAATGACTTCAAGATCTACAACAATCTCAGCAACGCGTTGTTCATACTGAAGAACTCTCTCTTTAACAACTAATCATCTCTTTAGCCCAGAGTTTTCATTGCAAAACCTTTCAGAATATGGCGATCGATTAACAATTAAAATGTTAAGAAAATGTTTATTTTAGAGAAAAATGATTGTTGATACCTTAATAAATACACAGTAAAATAAGGAAATCTCGCCAATTATCTTGATATAATTCGTAAAAACAGCAATGACTTACTAAGAGTAACAAACATTACAAAATCAATTACAGCTCGAGCAATTTAATTAAATAAACCATTCAAGGAATTAAATACTAGAATAATATAACAAGTACTGTAAAAGCACAAAATCTCTCATACAAGAAGTTCTGGAAGAAAATAGAAGCATGAATTAATGACTTGTAACTACTGTAACGTCAATTCCTACAATATCACGAAAACATTTAAACGTAATCTCCTCAGAGCTTTGACATTAATCCATGTGAATTTTCCTCTGACGAGATTTCTTACGTTAGAGAGAAACTTTATCTACCAGAAATTAAAGTACCAGTAACCGTATATACAGGACTGAAAAACTTACATACCTAGATTATTACTCTTATTCTGCTACTTAAAAAGTATACGTTTCTTATCAGCAAAACTGATTGCACTAGTGAAAAATTCGAAAGCTTCAAGTTCGTTTTTTTTCCGATTTCAACAATCGACCGTAACTTTGCTATTTTTAGAAATAGAGCAAAATGTCAAAAGAAAACGTTTCTCAGGTTTTAGCAATCTCTAAGATACTTAGAGTTTTACCAAAACCTACGCTTTCAAATTCTTATTTCTTTAAATATAGAAACTGTCTTTTATTTTTTAAGCTTTTCGAATTTATAAGTTTGTCGGTATTGTTCAGATTAATTACCGAGTTAAAGTTTCTATAACAGATACTTGCTATAAAAAGAAGATGATAACGAGCCTTGACAGCTACGCGTGGTGCTATTCTTGCATTATGACGCTTTCTTACTTAACTTATCTCATTGTGTAGATTTTATCTACTGTTAAACAATATAGCGAATGCTTATTCTAAATTAAACTTAATTGAACTTGAATTGGAAAACAGACTCTTGTGAGTGCCAATTAGTGAGGAATCAGCAGCGCATTGACAGCAACTATCATAACATTCATAATCCAAACAAACAAAACAAAAACTTTGATGATCACTGGAATTCTAAAGTTAATGTGTAAAAGAAAATTTTTTAAATATAATAAGAAAAGTTTAAAAAGGAATCAGGTAACATGGGAATAGTTAATGGCGAAAATAAGGTCATTACAATGCGGTATTGGAAGAGAACTATTTAAGTTTCTTAGAAATCTGATGACCAAGATGACAAAGTTTTGGTTGGCAAAATCGTGAATCTACTGACGCAGCTAATCGTATTTATACAAGCAGCTGTGGACCATTAAAATTCGGAGTTTAGAATTCTAGTAATTCTTGAAAAACCCTTTGTATCAAGTATTGCCAAAAAGTTGGAACTGCTCTGGAGGATTAGGAATCTGCGGACCTAGTAGGGTCAAAATTCAAAATCATAACCTTCTGGTCAGGTAATTTCTACAGACCAAGACCACCAACTTTTTCTCGCCAACAGCTAACTTTTACAGACAGATATTAACAACTCTGTTTATTATTTTGAAAAATTAGGACTATCTATTACTAAAGAGAGCATTTCAATAGATAAATAGCATTTCGGGGTTAAATTTTATTAATAGACATTCTCCCGTTTTGTTTATTACAATAATATCTTTATGAGCGTGTTGGAGAGCAAGTGCAGGCAAAAGATACTTCAAGATGATAGTAGCAGACTGGAACGCAAATGTGGCAGAGGGAAAAGTGGATGGAGTGGTCGGAAAGTACGGACTGGAACAACGAAATAATCGGAGAGATAGACTGATTGAATTTTGTAAAAAAAACAAGTTAATTGTGACAGCTACTAAGTATGTTCAAAGATCATAAAAGTGTGGATATCCAGGAGCGGATATTTGCAACGATCATGTATTGTTAGTATCAGATGTAGAGATAAGACTGAAAAGAATAAAGAAGGCATCTACTAGAAAAAATGTGATTTGGAAAGGTTAAAAAAGTTAATGAAAGAGGAAATAGGGCAAGAAATGAAAAGAGAAATGAGGACACTGCTTCGAAGAGTGTAGAAGAGAAGTGGGATAGAATAAAGGCGGGTACAGAAAAAGTTAGTAAGAAAATGATTGGCTATAGAAAGGGAAGGAAGATAAAGAAGCCATAAATTACATCCGAAATGGTAGCCAGAATGGACAAAAGAAGGTTCAAAAACTAGAGGAAGGAAGGAAGTGCTACAGAAACGCTAACAACGAACTCAGAAGGATTACAAACAGGGCGACGAATGATTGGTTTGAAAAAGAATGCAGGGAAATAAAGGAGATGGAAAGAGCTGGGAAGTGAGACATTCCCTACAATAAGGTTAGATCTATCAGCTGGGATGTCGAAAATGGAAATAAGGTAGCTATAGAGAGCAAAGAGGAAATGTTACCGAAGAACAAAGAAGATGTGCTAGGTAAATAGAAAGAGTTCATGAAAGACCTATATGAAACCAGACAGAAACCACAAGAACTGGACAGAGAGAGAAGAAGTAAAGGAGGATAATAAGAGAGAAGGAATTTTAGAAACGAAAGTGATGGCGGTAATAGAGGAAATAAAACAAGGGAAGGCGGAGAGAGTGGACAGGATATCGGTTAAAATGATAAAGTGCTTGCAGGGAGAAGGTTTGAAGGAAGTCACATCACTGCGATATGATTTACAAGAGTGGACAATGGCCAAAAGATTTTCTACGGTAGGAAACGATTCCTCTACCCAATAAGAAAATACAAAGAAATGCAAAGAACACTGCACGATAAGTCTGACCACACATGCAGCAAAGATACTGTTAAGGGTACTAAATAGAAGACTAACTAGAAAGATAGAGAATAACGTAGCAGAAGAGCAGTATGGATTTAGAAAAGGAATGGGCACAAGAGATACAAGAGGTATACTACATACGACTGGAGAGAGATATCTTGAGAAGAGAAGAAGATTGAGCATCCGTTTTGTTGATCTCGAAAAGGCTTTCGACTGTCTGCGCTGGGAAAAGCTAATGAGGATATTAAAAAAAGAAGCGGTGGTTTGGAGAAAACGAAGGCTCATAGCAAGTTTGGACTTAAATCAGAAAGAGATAAAAAAACGGGTTGGTTAAACATCGGAAGAGGAGTAAGACTAGGATGACCATGCCGCCTACGCTCTTTAACATATATGTAGAATATACGGTCGAGCGTAAAAAGGAAAAAGGAGAGAAAGTGGGAGGAAGAAGAATAGTAAGTGTAAGGTTTGCAGACGACATGATATTGCTTGCCGAAACCACGAAGAAGCTGTAAAGCATGCTGATACACCTGCATGATATGAAAAATGAGTACAAAGATAATAACAATTGGAGGGAAAAAAGATATGATGGTAAAAATAGACGGAGAAAGAATTGAGCAAGTGGATAAGTATAAGTATGTGGGTACAGAACTAATAATCATCTGGAGAAATAAGAATGAGATGAAAATAAGGATAGCAATTAAAAAGGAAGATTTTTCGAAGAAATGTAGAGTAATGACAAGTAAGCTCGATTTATATCTAAGTAAAAGGTTGGTGAAGTGCTTTGTATGGAGTGTTTCTGTACGAGAGTGAGACATGGACACTGCTGAAGAAAGACAAAGTAAGGATTGCTGCTTTTGAGATTAAGTTGTGGAGAGCGTAGGAGAACGAAGGGAACTATTGGATGTTGTAAACAAAAGGAAAAGAACTGGCTAGGACATGTACTAAGGAGGGACTGGTTAATAAAAGACGTCTTAAGAGGATTTTGTTGCAGGAAAGAAAAGAAGAGGAGAAAGAAGGTTAAAGGTGACTGACGAGCTAAAAGAGGACAGCAGAGAACAGTGTCCGGAGGAAGGACCTGCGGAAACACAGACAACTCTTGATGATGGATCGAAAAATTCCAACGCCAGTCGAACTCAAATGTAGGTGCCGTTTCTAAAAACAAAATGATGCGGACACATGCCAGGGGCAAGGTTTAGTTTTTTAGTTTATCAGAAAATTAATATGAACTGGTGGACTATAGACAGTTTTCAGTTTTCAGTAATTAGTAAGATTTGTATCGTTGTAAAGCTACGTGGTGCAAACATAGTCAAAGCAGAGC
>VTPC01007479.1:49962-68214 GCA_011009095.1 Ignelater luminosus
AATAAAAGTTATTATCTTGATAACAATAAAAGAGTAGCGGTTCCCATAATATTGTAATGTTTGCAAAATCTGGGATAATCTAGAAGGCAGCGGCATTAAATCATGTTACCTTGCAATGAGCAAAAAGCGGTGCCTCAGGGTTGACGAAACTAGGGCAAAACATAAAAGAAGAAAAATAGATAAATTAACACCAATTATATAAGTCTTTGAAACATTTATAGCTAATTCTTGAATTAATTTTATGGCAAGCAAGCAAATTTCAGACGAACAACTGTTAGGATTTAGAGGTCACTGCAATATCAAAGAATTTATACACACGAGATCAAATTGTTTGCAGAGACCTCATATACGTCTTACCTCGAAACCTATGCTAGGACTCAACACAAAAAATCATACGAGCTTAATGATCCTGCTGAAAATGTTATTCTTCAATTAGTGCATCTTGTGAAAGGAACAAATCGCAACATAATTAAAGACAATTGGTTTACCAATTACGATGATATTAAAATTTCAGACTAGACAGTATAAAAACAGTCCAGAATTGACGTATAGAAATGTTCAAAAAAAATCACAACAGTAATTAAGAAAACAGAAAAATTGAAGATGGTAAGTTAATCTATTTAGTAACCTAGACTACTAGAAATGGAATGGTAAAAATGCAAAAACACTAATTACTAACATGCAAATCTAACCTCACTATTTATGCTCTACAATATTTAACTTATTTAAACTTGGTAGGTTCCCAAGATAATTATACTGTGTCGGAAGTGAAAGTTGAGCCCCCTGGGTTGTTAGTCAGAACGCCTGAAATGAATAAAAATATCTGAGAAGTCTTTGGTCTCATGGACGCAAAAACTAAACACACCCACTGAGCTGTTCTCGGGTTTATAGGTAAGAGTAGTTAACTTAATTAAGCAACAAAAAGGCTGGACGATAAAACCTGTTCATACTCCACATAACGGTGTGTTTCTTATATCAATCGGAATGCATAACCCAGACCTTGCAAAGCCACTAAATCGTTGTTAAACTTGCATATCAGAAACAAAATCCTAGTAAAACCGCAATTAAATGAAGCTAACCCGAAAATATGAGACGGCCCTATTGTTAATTAGCGGCAAAAATTAAAATATTAGTAAAGGCGTCTACTTCGCAGCATTTAAATTTCTTACCAAATGCCTTATTATTTATTAAATTGGGGCTTACAAAAAAATGCATTGAAGAGTATGCAACCCATACTACACAGAGGTCATGAGTGATAATTTAAAATACAGCATAAATAAATTTTTGAAAATGTTTAGCATTATTGTAAATAAAAGCCAAATCAAACATAGAAGTTTTTATTCTTCTAATAGTATCATAACAATGTAAGACAGCATATCCCCTTTCTCCGTAAGTCCTTCAGGAACAGGCGATGTCGTTCACAAGAATAAAACTTTTGGGATAGTTTCAAAAATAAATAAAGATTAATCCAGAAAACAAATATTCAATCATAATAGGCAATGACAAGAGCTACATCAGTCGGCATCGGCATATTTATTTTCACTCTTGACTTACAAACTGCAGCCTCTAAACAGTTAGGAGTTTCTATAACATTACCTGCGATGATCGAATGGCGTCACATCCCAGAACGCACATTGACACATACTCTCCCTTTGGTGCTTACCCCACGTACCACTGAAAACAGGTTAGCAGTCACAGATATGTAGCCATTAACAACAAAATTTCCCGACAGACAATCAACAAAAAACCAATAGTCTGACAACCTCAAATTTGAAATTATCCGTACGAAGGTGATATGACCAACGACGAGAGAGAATAACCAGTCTTTCACTTTTTCCGGCAGTTTCATTACTCCTGAAGTAATTTGATCGCATCCTAAAGGACAACTTCAAGAAATGGCAGGAAGGGGACATAGACAGACGTTGTTAATGAACACAAAGGAGAAATCTGCATTAGAAGCTGAGCATAACTGATCAGGAAGATTTAATTCCCCGAGATCAAGTAACTCAGAGAGGATGATCAAGTCTTTCATAATCATTTTCCTCTTCTTGTTCTTTTAAACGGTTTCTTGTCTATCAGAAAGTATTGATTGATGATACATACTTACAGCACATGGAAAAATCTGAGCAAAATATAAGAGCTGTAAGTTAATCAAAAGAAAACTACAACAAAAAATAAAAGCGAGGATCAAGTCTGTTTCTTTTTCCCTATACCAAATTAAGGTTGACTGATTGGAAAATGAATACAGCGTCAGTATAGCATCGTGCTATGGTATTTTAAGACCTTTGATCTATCTAAAAGGTAACACTATAATATAATATAACTTCTTCTATTGCAAAGATTTACTTGTGCTTTAGAAACTACTGCTGGCAAACTTACTACAGAAAATGGCTTTAGTTAAAATGACAATTCCGTATTTCTTACCTGACACAAAAACCTTAGTGTCATTGCTTCGGTAATATTTTAATCTGTCTTGTTGTCTTGTACAATTTTTAGGCTGGTTCTCGGCTTCTATAAGTTTATTCCTTCTGTCTTTTACCAGAATTGTCGATTTTCTGGCCTCTCTAGAATTTCGTCTAAGTTCCTAATTTTGTTAAATAGAATGAAAAATAGCAAGGGTTGTTATCCTGTATATCACCGTACCACATAAGTGCAGGGTGTGTTGGCAAAGTTAATATCCCCGTAACCCCCGAGATAATAGTGAGCGTAGTAATTCAGGGGGCACATAGCGCAAACAACCACTTACAATTTAAAGTATCCAGAATTAGCCTGCAAGATCAGTAAACGACCTCTTTTCTAATATATTGTTTGTATAAAAGTTGTATCAAGTCGAGATTGATCAATCAGAGTCAATGCCACCGGGACCGTCTTGATTCTAGTCTCCAGCAAAGAAGTGGTGACTTGAGGAGCAATTTATAAACTTCTCTTTCGCTCTATTGAATGAAAGTTGTTGGTTGAAGGACTGCAATTTTTGTCTAATTGGGTGAGAGTGTAAGTAAAGAATGGCGAGTAAAGTAAATCAATCTTGAATCCTAGAGTGGGCTTCTGGATGTAGTGAAATTGGCGAAATCAGCTTTTTGTCAATAATCGCTAGAGAACAGAAAAGAGCAAGCATGACAAGAAACAGAGATTTTAGATGGCAGCGGATATCCTCAAATTCAGAAGAGGGGGGAAGCCTCAGCAAGAATTGCAGTTTATATTGCAATTTATCGTAGCTATCTCCATGTTTTTATCCATTATTATTAAAAACGTCCAGTAAGGGGCAAAAACCGATTCATTAAACTGGAAAATACTTGAGTATTCGTATATAACATTCTTAAAAAGCTCAATGAGGAACGTCTGAACTCAAGTCACCGTAGGTAACCTGTAGCGACTTTAGCTCTCTCAGAAGGTTGATAGAGGGCAAAGGACGATACTGATCACTGCAGGTGACTCATTCTAAAGTGTAGCTTGACCCATGTTCTTTATTGGCGTCTTTAAGAAAATCAATAGAGAGCGGGATTTGATTTCGAGTCATCCCAAGTAATCTGTTGTGAGCTCAGCTCTCTTAGCAGATTCAGAGGGCGAAGTCGGATCCTGAGCACAGCAGGTGACTCGTTTCGAAATTGTTCTTATTTGACACCCGTAAGAAGGTCGTTGTGAGTGAAAACTTTTCTTCGACTCTCCGCAAATAACCTAGCGTGAGTTGAACTCTCCCAGAAGGTTGATAGAGGGCAAATACCGATCCTAAGCACCACAGATGGCTTATTGAAAAGTGTAGATCGACCGATGTTCTTATTTGACATCTTTAAGAAAGTTAATTGAAAGCGAAAACTGATATCGACTGAGTTGAATTTCCTCACAAGGTTGCTGGAGGGAGAAACCCGATCCTGAGCACTGCAGGTGACTCATTCTAAAGTGTAACTCAATTCATGTTCTTCTTCTGCATCCTTAAGAAGATCAGTTAAGAACGAAAACTGATTTTAAGTAATTGCAGATAGTCTAGGATAAGTTGAACTCTCTAAGAAAGTTGATGGAGGGAGAAGACCGATCGTGAACACCACAGATGACCCATTTGGAAAGTGTAGCCCGATCCATGTTCTTATTTGACATCTTTAAGAAGGTCAATTGTGAGCGAAAACTGATTTCAAGTCACCGCAGATAGCCTAGGGTGAGTGGAACTCTCAGAAGATTGATGAAGGGCAAAGACCAATCCTGAGCACCATAGGTGAGTTAATGAAAAACGTAACCCAATTGATGTTCTTATTCGACGTCCTTAAGAATATCAGTTGAAGGCGCAAACTGATTTAGAATCATCGCAGATAGTTCAGGGTAAGTTGAACTCTTTCAGAAGACTAGTAGAGGGATCGATCTTAATCACCGCAAATGACTCATTGGAAAGTGCAGCCCGATTCGTGTTCATATCTGGCATCCTTAAGAGGTCAATGCTTGATTTTGGGTCACCGCAGGTAGTCTAGAGTGAGTTCGACTCTCTCGGAGGATGATGAAAGGCAAAGCGCCGTCGCAGGTAACTTATTATAAGGTATAATCCGGGCCATGCTTTTATTTGGCTTTGATAAATGGTTCAATTGAGAAAACCCAAACTCGGGCACCGCAGATGTCCTGCAATTAATTTAACTCTTTTAGAAACTTGATGGAGGACGAAGTGTAACCCTGAGCACATCTCGTGAGTCATTGGAAGGTGCAGCCTGACTCATGCACTTACTTGGGAACCAATCGAATTCAAAGTCCGATCTCCAGCCACCGCAAATAGCCTGCGATCAATCTAACTCTCTTATGCCCGGTTTCTGAAAGCTGGTGTTATGTATCATATAGTTATTGGATGCATAACTTTATGGAACTAATAAATTTCTTAAGTGTTGCTCAAAATATTGTACTCTATTTTATAACTATCGGTTTCTTGAGTACTTACGAGAAAAACCGATAGGTGGCTACTGCACTTGCAACACTAGAAAAACCAAAAATACTTTAAAAATGTGAAATAATTTGAAACTGTTTCACATTTGCCAACAACACTGTCGTTCTATACCGTCACTTTCATCTTAAACATAACCTGCTGTCAGCGATCGGTAACTGAAAAAAGTCGCGCGAACCTCAAGAGGTGTAGAATGCGCCGGCGCTACATAACTTATTGCACCAACTTGCTACGATAACTTGTGAAGCCGATGTCGGTCCTATAAATGCAACATAGCGTTAGAGAAACAACTTTCGGCGATTTATAGAATGCATAACTTTATCGGTTAGATAAATTGCTTTCAGAAACCGGGCAGTTGATGCAGGACAAAGCCCAATTCTGAGCACTTTGCGTAACTTGTTAGAAGGGGTAGCCCGATCCTTGTTCTTATGTAGCGTCCTTTAGAAGATCAATTGAGAGAGAAGTCTGATCTCGTGTCACAATAGACAGTCCGTGGTGAGTTCAGCTCTCCTAGAGGGTTGAAGGAGGGTAAAGACTGGTCCTGGGCCACCGCAGGTGTTCAGTTGAATAGCTTAACCCAGTCTATGTTTTTATTTAGCATTCTCATTGTCAATAAAAGGCGAAATCTGACCTTCGGCCACCGCATGTTGCCTGTGGTGAAATTAACTATCTCAGAAGGTTGATGGAAGGCAAAGCCCTATTCTGAGCACCTTGCGGGACTCATTGGAATGTATAGCCCGACCCTTGTTCTTATTTAGCCTCCTTAATAAGTCAGTCAAGGGCGGAGTCTAATCTCGGAACATCGCAGGTAGCCTATGGTGAGTGCAACTCTCTTAGAAGGTTGATGGAGTGTGAGTAGAATAATCTGTTGGACAGCTTAGTCCGGTCGATGTTGTTATTTAGTATTCTTAAGGTCAATAAAAATCGAAGTCGGAGGTTGCCTGTAATGAGTTTAACTCTCTCAGAAGGTTAATGGAGGGCAAAGTCTGATTCTCAGCACCGCAGCTAACTCATTGGGTAGGTGTAGCCTGTTCCATTTTGTTATGTGGCATACTTAAGGTCAGTTGAGGGTGAAGTCTGATTTCAGATCACCCTAACTGGTCTGTGGTGACTTTAACTCTTGGGCATTGATAGAAAGTTCAATTAAAGATAAAGCCCGACTTCGGGCCACCGGAGATAACCTGCGATCAATCGACTTTTCTCCGAAAGTCTATAGAGAGCGAAGCCCAATAGTGAGCAACTCACGTGACTCATTGGAATCTATACCCTAACTCTTGTTTTTTCTTGGCGTCTTCGAGGTCAGTTAAGAGAGAAGTCTGAACCCGGGTCACTTCAGGTAGCCTGTGGTGAGTTCAACTTTCTTAGATGGTTGATGAAGGGTAACCTGGGTCACCGCAGGTGATCCGGTGTGCTGCTTAGACTAGTCTATGTTATTACCTAGCATTTTCAAAGTTAATTAAAGGCAAAGTCGAACCTTGGGCCACCGCAGGTTGCCTGTGGTGAATTTAACTGTGTCAGAAGGTCGATGGAATAAGAATCCCGATCCTGAGCACCACAGGTAACTCATTGGAAAATGTAGGTCAATCCATGTTCTAATTTGGAACTGATAAAAAGTTCAATTCAGGAGAAAATCCGACCTCGAGTTATCAATTTAACTCTCTTAAAATGTTGATAGAGGGCGAAGCCTAATCTTGAGCTCTTCGAATGATTCAGTGGAAATGTAGCCCGACCCATGTTGTTACTTGGCATCTGTAAGAAGATTCATAAAGAGCAAAGTTTGACCTCGGGCCACCGCAGGTAGCCTAGGGTGAGTGCAGCTCTCTAAGAAGGTTGATTAAGGGCAAGGCCCGACTCTGATCCACAAGCTGGCCTGCTGGAACATGTAGTTTGATCTGTTACTATTTGGCATTCATGAAAAAGCCAGTGGAGAAGAAAGACCGAAGGCGTATTCGCGCTTGCAACAATTTTAAAAAGCTAATGTTGTTACTTGGCATCTGTAAGAAAATTCATAAAAAGCGAAGTCTGACCTTGGGCCACCGTATGCGGCCTAGAGTGGGTTCAGCTCTCTAAGAAGGTTGATGAAGGACAAAGCCCGACTCTGATCCACCGAAGCTGTCCCGTTGAAACGTATAGCTCAACCTGTTCCTATTTAGCACTCTTGAGAAAGTCAGTAGAGAGGAAAGACCGAAGGCATATCCATGCTCGGAACAGTTTTAAAAAGCTAATCAAGAGTTGAGACCGATCTGTTTTCAAAAAAGTTTTTTTCTTTCCGCTACATCAGTTTCTACTTCGAGAGGGTTAAAAGAAGAGCACGCCTACGTAACCTGACCGGAGCTGGCGTGGTGGCAAAGGGAAAGCTGTGGCGCAGCGCAGTTCTGCCACACCTCTGGTGTATTTCGATTTTTTTGTAAGGAATTATTACACGTCTTTTGAAATCTTGTCTATCGAACATTTTTCTTACGTAAGATTAGGTTTTAATAAAATAAGTTTTGTAAACTGTAAAATGCTATTAAAATACAGTGAAGAGTTTTTGTTACAAGAACTAAAACAACATTAAAAATTAATCAGACAAATTAAATTCTCTCCAAGAGCATGAAAAGTAACACGCTACAGGCGTTAAAAATTAGTTTGGAATTGCATAATTAATCTTAAGGTAGAACAGTGACAAGCATAATAATGAAATGCTCAGTCAGCACCATCTGTTTGTCTCTTACACGTGTGTTTGTATTATTACCTTGATGTTTTACTATAAAGTTAGTTACTCGTATTTATGGATAGACAACAGGTACATATAAATTACCATACAAGAGTCTGCGGTATGTAACGAATTGAGACTAGGGTTCATCCATGTAATCGATTTCGAAAAAAATGGAATTTTAAAAACTTACCCAAAATTTGTAGTGGTTCCTTTTCTTGGTGATTTCTTGTTTTTTGATCTAAAAAGGAAAAACCATATAAGTCTAATTTTTCAAAGATACTTTTCACAAGCAATCCCGCATTGGAATCAGAACTGTTTGTAAGAATTTAACAAGTTTTACAGATAGAATAAAAATGTGTAATATGTAGGCTCTTGTAATAATATACAACGCATCTTGAGCGCCCAAAATTTAGTGTGATACGAGTGTGGTAAGGTGCTAGTAAATGGAGAGGTATTTCAGCAGATATCTTTACAAAACTATGTGCGGCAGAACAAAGTGAGACGGAATTATGCGACCCGTCCTGACAATTGTCGCGTAACTCAACTTGTAAGTGGTCGACCACAGAAGAGTAGAATTTAAACAAATGTGCGTTGCGGTTAAAACAACATAACCAGCACCAATTGAGTATTCAATGAAATAAAATGGTCACATAACGCATCTTTAATTTCTAATTTGCCATATTTCGAGACGTAACAATTAATAATGCACATCCATCTAAGAACAGAATTGATTTTATTATTTAAATCTATTCTGGCAAGTTAGTTACAGTATCTAGAAATTCTTACTTTTAGTATTACAGCTGTAACCCTTCACGATAACTTTTTAATTAAATTATAATTAATGAACATAGTAAATCAAATTAAGAAGGTTTTGGTTGTCGTCGACCGAGTTTCTCCAACAGTCAGTCGATTTTCATCGTACTCATTTCTAGAAAGGTTGTTTTCAAGAACTTCCGTCTCGATTGTTGGGGAAAGTTGATGAGAATCGTTTTGCTGCTGGGTAGTACTTGTTAGCAAAGCTTCTTGGGAGTTTAAATGAATTGTTATCAGCACACCGTTCTAAATACAACAGTATTTTAGGATTCTCCGTTCTAAAAATAAAATACGTAACACCCTTGCAAAAAGAGGATTGCATTCTTATTGATTTTTATTTATAGATATACATAGTAGGGGATGGATAACAAAGAATACAGGTAGGAGGTGTGTTTGAATCTTTTTAAACTTTTGTACCTACTTAATTAGAATTTTAAAATTAGAATGCTCATTTTTCCCGTGAATGCATTAATGTGGAAATGGAAAAATAAAAAAAAAGCTTGAAGTTCTTGATGGTATAGGTATTTAAATTAAATTCTTTCAGAATAATGTATTTTTAATAGCTGGACATAAATACTTTTTCTGTGATAACCACTAGCTCGGCGGACGGCATAATGGTTCACAAGCTAGTTAATAAACGGCATGGTTGTTGAAACGATACCCTACCAAATTATTGGATTTGCTCGTTAAAAATGTAACGATTGAGTTGATATCAAAATCGAATTTTAACGCGGAAATTTATATTAGGTTTTATTTATGGAACGCATTTATGTGTGACATGCTATTACCTACGTAATAACTAAAACTGTGTGAATACAAAATAAACAATGTTATTTAAGCAAGATTCGTTTATGAACTCAAACTGTTTTATTCTATTTAAGTTGGAAATAATACTCTCTGTCAGGTAGTCATGTACTTGACTACATAAATAAATCGCAAAGTAAACCTTACATTTATTATGTTTGTCTTAAAAAATTAATTTAAATCTAGTTTAAAGAATTTTCTTGTAACTAAAAAGAAATAATTAAACAACTTTAAATTGCTTTAAATCTTAGGTTAAATCATAAATTCAAGCGTCTGTTAAAGACGAGCATTAACTTAATGAGCAGCAGTTCTAACATTTTTGTACGGTGTTAAATATCAAATGTGCAGTTTCCATTTCTTTAAATACTCAAGTTTATATTTTAATCTGCTACATTTACTAGAATAATGCTGTGAATATATCTTTAAATTCTTATTTAAAAATTCATCTTGAGTTTGTAACTTTAATCTTTCTTTAGATCACAATTGAAAGTTCTCTCTTAGTTGGTGTTATTCCAGTTCATTTTTGATGATGTGGAAAATTGAGTACAAGAAGGAAAAATCTAAATGTTTCGTATGACCGTCTAAGAGACACATTAATGTTGTAAAATTATTTGTTGTTAAATTTCATTCTAAAGATAATATTTCATTATATCATTGACATTAATAAACTGTTTCTTGCAACGTTTATGAGCAAAGGATAGCAAAAGTAGTAAACCTAGAGATGTACTACCGAATGTGCGACGGCTCTTATGTAGCTCTGGAAAATCTGTTCTTGCAATAAACCCTAGCGGGTTTATGATATACCAGACATTTTTAAGTATACTTTAATATGAAAGGGTTAGGCGGATATTCTCAACTAGAATTTTCACTTAGATTTTTTTTTTATCAAAAGAATATGGCATCAAAGTTAAGTATTGAACAAAACCCTATGTCAAGTAAAAACAATCGTGCAATGTTTAAGGGCGATTAACTACAAACATATTAGTAATTCAGTTGAAAAACTTTCTACTTTGTCTGTTAATGCAACTAATTATGTACTAAAATGCACTAATAGATAGTAAAGTTTCTAATTATATTGTAGAGACCATTTAACAATAAATTACAGTTTTATCTATATCTTGAAACTTAATTGGTCATAACCTGTTGTGCCACAGCGACTCTCAAGACGAAATAAGGTGCGAATGATGCCTTGAACCTCTAGTTACATAAACAAATAGATTTCAGCTGCGGTAAGCTGCGGCTTTGGTTAAAGGAACCATCAAACTAATGACCTATCATTTTCTTCAAAATTCACTTACTATTTGCAATGAAGTTAATGAATCACAATGGGGGTAATTAAGCAATCGACTTCGATTTTTCTTATAAAAAGGATTGTTTAGATTTCTTTGTTTATAAGTCATCACTTCTTTGAGAAGGTGACACTATTTTTGATATCATGGCAAGTCTTGCTATAACTTGTCGAGAATTAGTTGACATTATTCTATCGAGTAATCGCGAAGTGCATAAATATCTCGAAAACATAAAATGTAGCCATCCAGAAGTAACTGAGACAGTGATGGAAGAAATATATCATGAACTGAGTAAAAATTTTTTATCAAACTGAAATGGCAAGCGGCATCGCGGAACAAGAAAACTTTCTTGTCGAAGAATGCAGAATGGCTTACTCGAATATTTAAAATTACTTCAAATTCCACGGAAACTGTTCCGGAAAATGAACCAACACATTCAAAACGTCTCCGATGTGGACGAACAAAAAAGTCATTTGAAGAATGCTCTGATCGAACAAAACGACGAAAAGTTAAAAGTTTGTGTGACAACGTTTCTGAGGAAATTATTACTGCAACCGCTAACAAGATTCGAGATAAACCACCAAATTGATTTCAGTTCAGTGTGGAAAAGGCTTTGGCTTTAATTCGAGATGCTTCTCTATCAAAGTTTCAGTATGAAATAATTAGAAAAGCAACCAAAGCAGTGGGTAGCAATATTTTCCCATCTTACTATAAAGTGTTGAACTCAAAGAAGGAATGCTACTCTGTACATGTGGAGGTAACGGAAAGTTGCGCCTGTGTGAGTTTGCAAAAATTGCTTGCGTCCATAAGCGAATAAATAACTTTAGTGTCAAAATGGGGCTGTGATGGTTCATGTGGTCACAGCGAATACAAACTGTAATGTCATTTTAAAGTTTTGCATACTTATCCGAATTTTACGTTGAATTTTGCTTTAAATACAATCATTTAATATAAATTTGTCGCTTCGTCTTACTTTTTAATGTTTAGCAAGTTGTTTATATTGCGAACAAATATTTTTCTTTGGAGTTCTGTTGTTAAGAATTATAATGTGTTCAATAAATGATTTTATGCTTCTTTCATTAGTGAAATCCGATACATTATTTTATGACCCGAACGTACTTTGTGCTGTTTTTAAATCTTTGTTGTATTTTTCAACCGTATTTCCAAGAAGCAACATGTTCCTAATTTGCTAATTCATGTCTGGCAGAAGACAGTTCTACATTAAAGAAATGATATTTGGTAATTTTCCATCATCCAACTTATCGTCTGTATTTTGTTTGGAGATATCGTGTGCAACTGACTTCTTTATTTTGTTAAACTGCTTCCTTTGTTTGATTCTGGTGTGTTCTTTGGGGAGTCGAAATTTGGACACCGCGACCTCCCGAGTCCAAGCGGGCCAGGCACTTCTCGCGCTTTGTTTTCTATCTTTAAGTGTGGCGCACAGCTAATTTCAACATTTAGTGGCTATAAGTTTGTTTATGTACCGGCATTTTATTGCATTTTGTGTTAATCCTTGAAGAAAAACCTCTAGAGGGATTAAAATCCATTGCCAAGTTGGGCGGTTCTTATCAGCCGAAGAGTTCAACTCAATTAACATCTAAGTGTACGTAAGGTGAAAAGTACATCGTCTCTGTCCTCATTAGAAGGATCGCGTAAAGAAGTAACCGTGTCGAGCTGGTTATTTGGAAATTATTTAGAATGTATTTAAAGCAGAATTCAACGTAAAATTCGGATAAGTATGCAAAACTTTAAAATGACATTACACCCCCTCTACCAAGAGGGAGTTTCTTCCAAAACTTCCTTAAGCTAAAAAAAAACCTAAGGCAAAAATGACTATAATTCCAAACAAAGAACCCAAAAGAATATCACCGACTCGAAACAAAACGATAGTCAAAACGAATCTCAGAAATTCTCACAACCAGTCCTACACTATGTCAAACAAAAAGACAAAACCACAAAAATAAAAACGAAACCAGAACCCTACTAGGAGGAACCACAAAAAAAATGAAAAAAAACAAAAGCAAATGCTGAAACAAAACTAAAACGTAAGCAAGAACAAATCTAAAACTCATTTGGAAAAACAAAACAAAAAAAGAAAGACCATAATAGTCAACACCAGTCAAAAGTTCTTTTCAAAAAAAAAGGACCAACACTAAAACTAAACTACAGCTACTATAAATCCAAAAAACAAAGCAAAAATAAAAGCGAAAGCAAAACCGAAAGCGTAAACCAAAAACAAAACTAAGGCTCTTCTAGGAGTACTAATCGATAATTCACTAAACTAACAGGTCCCGAAAACCAAACGATACTCCAAAGCTCCAGCCAAAGCTAATTATACACAAAGGCCTAAAATAAGACCACCATAAAACAAAAGATAGTCGTGATAACGACTCCACACGGACATTGGAAGGCCTGTAACGACTCAGCACAAAAGAACTTCGTACTAAACCGGGTTAATTATTTTGCCCACCACAGGCCAAAAAGGCCAAACGATCACGAAAATCACCACAAAGGGCCTAAAGCCCAAAACGACCACAAGGTCACGGTACTCCAACCAATGCCGAACCAAAAGAGTAACACAAAAAGGAACACGACGAGAATCCTAAAGGCCAAACACGATACTTAACCTAAACTAAAATAAACGAAACGATACAAAAAGAATCTATATACAAAAAGAACTATGTATATACAAAAGGTCACAATCGGTGTTAATAAAAAAGTCAACATAGGTGACCGCAATAAAGTATTGACTTCACTTCAAGTACACCCTACTCAAAGATGTTACCCACCAACCTGCTCAAAATGTACTAAAAAGGAAGAAAGACGAGGTTCAGAGGAACCTGAGGAGCAATAATGGAAAAGCCTATTTATCCTGGCGAGCGAAGATGAAAAAGCTCCAAGATGGCCACCAAAGCACTCGACCAACCGCCCACAAAAAAAAGACGAAACCTATTAGTACGCTAGAGTCGATGGTTCAGCATCGATACCAAGACAAAGTCAATAAACTTTCATGCAACAAACACTTTCTCTGGAGAGGGCATTCAACGAATCACGAGATCACCGCATCATGGGATTCCCACAACTCAGAAGGCCAATCGCACATCAGTCACAACTCTGAACGATACGTCACTAAATGAACTCAAAAACTCATAAGATGTTTGAAGCTTAACAAGACTAAAAGTAACTAAATAGATTCGATTTAGCAGAATACTCATTACGGTGATAAATAAAAAAAAGTCAAATTGGGATTGGACTCGAAAGTCCTAGACATACTAGACGCCTTAGTCAAATTAAAAAGGAAATGGACCCGAGCTCTTAGGTACCAGTCCCTTAAAGGCAAAAGACAACTCAAAGGAATACGATACTAAAAGATCGAAGGTAAACCTAAAGATGATAAATTTATTTATTTCCCGTTACAAAAAAAACATTTGAAGAGGAAAATGTTTTGGATGCGAGTATGTTCCTTAAGTCCCTGGTTCCTCTTCGCTTACATAAAAGAAATAATAAAACTTTGGTGCTCTGGAACAATACAAGCACTTCTTAGATGGGGTTTTGCAAGCCCTTCTAATTTCAATACTGTAAAGAAACTGCTGAGAGCACGCAAACTGAAATTGCAAGAATAGAATCTGAAATTGCCAACCTCAACGATATACTAACTAGTCCACATCAGTGATAAAACCTATAAAGTGAATCATGAACTGCTGTTTACGATGATTGACGGAAAGATTGCTCAAACAATTAACGGTACTACATCAAACGCAGTATGTTTTATCTGTAAGGCAAAACCGTCGGATATAAACCATTTAGATCTGGTACGTAATAAACCAGAAAACACAGATGCATTTCATGCAATGCCTTCTCCACATTGCCTATAATAAATCATTCGAAGGGTGGAAGACACGAAATGCCAAAGAAGAGACAAAAAATGAATTCAGAACCAGTTTTTTAAGAAACTAGGACTCAAAATCAACGTCGTCAGATAATGCACGGGACCACAAACGATGGAAATACATCAAGAAATTAAGGACCAGACTTTACAACTTATTACAGAACAAAAAGAAGTAAGTAGATTTCATCCATCTTTGCATGATCTCATCTGGCTTTGTCGGTATGACTTCATCTTTACCCTTTATGAATTTTAGAAGACAGTTTCCATTTGTCTCCTTACACATGTTCTTCATCACTTTCAACAGTTTCTGATTTTCCTGAGTACTCTGTTCCAGAAAGTTGCCAAATTTCTCCCAAGCCAATCGCTTTAAGACTCTCACCTACTTGACTTTCAGTCTTTGTTCTCTGTAAGCATTGCAGGATTGTCGGGTTTTGTTTAGCACAACTCCTTTTTCTTTCTCACGTCCTCTTTAATCTCGTCACTCCGCCAATGTGTCACCGTTCTTCTCCTTCCACCTATAGGGACGCTTCCGTACACATCTGATTCCAGTGTCAGGATGGTAATTTTGAAGTTTCGCCATGCCTTTTTCAGATCTACTTCTGTCTTTCCACTAGCTTCCCCTGGAGGAGCAACGTGACCTCCGGCATCTTTAGCTTGTACAAGCATACCTTTTCCTTCTTTAGGCAAATCCTCCTCTTTCTTATTTTACCAGTGTCAGTGTCGCTTTGAGCTTTAGTTCTAGTAAGAGCGACAAGATTGTAATCGCTGCCTATTTCTTTTCCTCTCATTACTCGAGTGTCCCTGACCGAATTCAACCGAATAAACTATGGTGTACTATAATATAATCGATGACAAATTTTTCATTCTTAGCAGAAGAATTGAAGCAATCGTTCCCGTTGTTGTTTCTGTACGGTTCTCAGTGTTTACCAAGCACTACACCATAATCAGTAGGGTCACATCTTATCCCTTCATTTACATCACCCATAACAATAACTTCGCTGTGAATGCTTTCATAGACTCTTTGAAGCTGTTCAGAGAAAGAATCTTTCACCTCTGTTGTTGCGCCCTCATCAGGGCCGTATAGTAGAATGAAATTTAAGTTTCGTGTACGGGCTTTCTTCAACAGTCAACCATTAGAACATTTTGTTTATAAACGACCAATTTCTCACAAGATCTGCTTGGTCCTTATAAATATGACAAGCAACGGCAGCCTTTGCCCTTTTTGTTCCTTCCACCTTAGAGTATATAAGGTTTGCATCGTTGTGTATTCTTTTGAGGCCTTGGCCTTTCTTTTTGGTTTCCGTAATATTTAAGATTTTGCACTCCAGCCTTCTTTATTTCTTCCACCAACTCTACTTCTTTTCCGTTAATATTCCTAAAATTTCATGTTGCATACTTGAAAATTCCGTGTCCGCGCCAGTTCGTTGTTCGTTTAATCAGTCCGGGTTTTCCTTATTGTCTTCTCTTATCTAATTAAAAGGTCACAAATGACATTGTTAATTGTTACCTCTTTCTGGTCATTACTTCTTAATACAACTTGCCATTGAAATCTCTGGTACTCTGTTTCATTCAGTAGTAGCTTCATGCTTTCATAAGACCCCTTCGTGTGGACAGCATGAGCAATGTGAATAAAAAGATTTGTATTATCATTATAAAAAAGAATAGCTCTAAGGCTAGTTTTTGAGGAGTCTCTAAAAAGTCTTCACTCTTCTAGATTGTGATGCTGGCCCATAGCTTCTAGTAAAGCATTGACGTCATTACAGAACACCAGGACATCTTGTTTTGAAAATAAATGCTGCAGTTCTTGCTGTATGTGCATATTCTTGATCCCTTGTCCAATACATTCCATTCTTTGTGGCTTGAAGCTAAGAGTTCTGCTTGATTTTCTGACAAATTCAGATCATGGACTAAATCGGACTGGTTTATTTTATGAGGCTTCTCAGACATGTCAACAAAGTCAGGGTCCGTTTCCCTGTTTTCTTGGCCCTTGAAGTCATCTAGTGGGTTTTTCACAGAATCCAGAGTCCATGAACCTGGTGGGGATCGTATAGGAAGGTGCGTAGTATTGTGCAGCACAGGTCTTATAGCTGAAGAGAGGTTTAGATATTTTACTTTACTTCTTGACTTATTCGATCTGCCAGCGATTTTAGTTGTACAAAAGTAGCAGTCTGAAGAATGGACCCTTGGTTCCCTCCATATTATTGGAATTGCAAACGGCATACGGCGGGATTTTTATTCATCCACTTGTGACCAGATATGTGGGACCCAAACCTTATCCTGATCTCCAATTTTAGACCCGAAGTACAGCTTGTTACTTTTGTATATATAAATAAAACTTAAGAAATAATGAATGAATAGTATTGAACATCCATTTGTTTTCTACTCACAGGTATTGTAGCACAAGTCTTACAATCAGCTTAATCAGACTATGAGACTAGTTCCAGCAATACTAATGCCTTAAAAAAGTTAATCTCACATAATGGCATTTCGTTCATGGTCTTTCGATCCATTCGCTTGGAGACTGGTCCGTCATGGTCTTTCAAGGGAGAATTAGCATCTACGGACTCAACGGCTACTACATTGACCAACTGCACTTTGCATATGGTGTGCTAACGCATTTTCTTCGTCGCATAATTAGCCAACATACATACAGGTGCAGACCAATCGTCTTCACACCAACAAGATGGATCAACACGATGCAGCAATCTCGTGCGCCGTAAAGTGCTCTCTCGTAGCTGTGTCAAGTCAAATACCAGTGACGCCCCGCTAACGAAGATTCAACCACAAGGACGCACGATAAATAACGACCGCTGCAGCAGACAATAAACAAGAGCTCAAAAACCCCTGACCCGACGAAGGAAAAGTCCGCCCTAGAGTTCATACAATCGATATAATTTACAAGTCTGCCTAAAGCACACTTCGAGGAGAACAGAAGAATACGAGAATAATACGACGTATGGAATTGCGAGAAACAAGAAGAAACAGGACAGCTCATCACGAAGCTGTACCACAATACTAAGTTTTCGTACCAGGACCGCTCAGAACTAAAAGGCTTCATGGGGGTAGTGAGTCCGCTATCCGACTGATACGATGCATCACGGCATATTCAGCCGATCAAATCTGCTACAGGATTCGCATTTACTAGTCCGTTGAAGGACTACGGCACAAGTCACTCAAATGCACTAAAGGATTAATATCAACAAGTTCGCTGAAGAACACGTCTTCGAGTTCGCTAAAGAACACACTACGGCACAACAAGTCGTCCAGAAGGATTAATATAAGACAAGTCCGCAATAAGGACAACTACAGAGAGCTCGCAATACCACTTCACGTACCACGATTCAAGTCGCTGCAGCTTTGTAAATAATCAATTTTGTTTATTTCACTCCAGCATAAAGACAATTGACTACAATCTTAGGACATTTTAGTAAACTTCATTTTTCCTTTAGTTTTTTCTTAGGTTTATCCTCTGCATATGAGCGAAATCAGTTACGGGAGTTTATTGATTTTTAGTTGAGATAAATTTTAAACGCCTGGATTAAATTTTTGTTTGGCCATAACGGACCTCATATTCTAACAGTATGAAACGTAAATTTTTAAATTAGAGCGATTAGTCTATATAATTATTTAGTATGAATTTCTTGAATTTTCATTAAGATACGTTATTAGAGAATGAAAAAATGCAAAAACAATTTTTATTATTGTTTTACAAACATTCTTACTGTTTGTAATAAATTAAATATGCAGGAAATACTGCAAAGTATCCACCACGTAACACTGTATACAATGTTATCGTGATTTCGTTAAAGTAAAATACAGAAAAGACGTGACTTATTCAACAAAA
>VTPC01007481.1:15648-34383 GCA_011009095.1 Ignelater luminosus
GTGGCAAATATCTCTACTATGCACATTCAGATTTGGTAGTTTTAATCTCTTTGAGCTGATAACAGGGCCGGACTAATATCTTCAGAGGCCCTAAGCCCTGCACATTGTGGGGACTCCCTCCATCAGAATGAATCCTTGCTTTAAAATATTGATGTTTTATTTTTTATCTCATAAATTATTGCCCTGACAAAAAGATTTTTCACAGGAAACTATGAGTAATTTTATGGTTATTATGATAGTATTTTTTTAAATTGAATTTGAGACACTTCATGTTTTCAGAAAAATCCCACAATCTGGGAAATGGCTTGACGAGCCGCCAAGTGCAAGTACCCTTATTACATCTGGGTCTGCAATTATTAAAAAAACTTGTCAAGAATAACAACACTTGTAATTCATAATCAGTGTCGGGGAAAATCCTTTCACTCGCTATCTAGTTCCAGATCCAGATACTTTTTCACACCTGGATTTAGTTCAGATAAAAGATCGTCTGTTTAATTATGTACCTAGATACAGATCCAACATCTATCAAAAAGTATCTAGATCCTTCTTAGATACTTTTTATTTTCGTTTCAGGAAATGATAATAATAGTAAATAATACAGAATAGATTTATTATTTGCATTTTAACAAATTTAATATTACATGCATAAAGTTTACATACAACATATAAATATTAAATTAGCCTTGGTCAAAGTAGTACACAGTTATGCTAATCCTTTAATGGTTGATGACAAGATTTATGATTTAAGAGGGGAGGGTATTGTGATGTCTTTGAATGAATTCTTTTACCTATTGCTGTATTTCGTAAGAAAAGTCGAGAGACTATACCTAACATCCAGTTAAAAGAATTCAAATCCTGGAATTTTTAAATTTTTGAATTTCCTTTAAAAGACATCGAAACCTTCGGTACCTGGCAACTGCAAAAACATCCTCCACTAATGGCACCAACCCAATAGAAGCAATTTGAGAGACCACATGACTTTTAATTAACTATCTGAAATTGCAGAATTATCTGTATTTTTATTCATTGTTGTGTCTTTTGCTTGTAAACCTAGAACATTCAAGAACTACGAAGTGGTTTGTGGTTTCTTAAATACATCTTAGTAGTGAATACTTAGTAAACATTATCACATTTATAAATTTTATTTTGATGATAAAATCGTTTGATAAATATAGCAGAACAGTTTTTAATTTGCTTTAAAAAAATTTTATTTTTGAATGGGTACGCTTGCGGGTTTTTTATGGTTCCAAGTATTAATGTCCATTGTGTGATAAATATATCGGAGATTGAGTATTAAAAAGGAAATTTTTCAAAAGTTAAATATAATTACTTCGATCTAGTATGAATCTTGGATCTAAAGGCTTAAGATCCATCCAGTTGGTATCCAGATTAGATCAAAAGATATTCTTCAAAACAGTTCCTAGATCCAGGACATAGATACTTCCCAACACTGTTCATAATACAGTTACACATTTCAAATAAGTAACTGTTAAAACTATTGGTAGCTGTTCGATATAGCTATCCCTAGGAAAACGACGTTTTGAAAGCAAGTTTTTGGTATCAGCGGGTAAAGAATTACTTATAGAACACAGTTAGGTGGCCGGAGGTAAAGAAAATTAATCCAAACTTGGTAAAATCGATGAAAAACAAGCACGATTTTTAAGCACATCTTAGGTTATGTTGCACGATATAAACAATAAAGTTGGCAACTAATTCGGCTGCTGCGCATACTACCCTCTACTGCAGCATGAACTGCGTATGGATGTGTCCCAACCTTACGCGAGGGCGTAGCAAGGGTATGGTTAGGTTAGAAAGAGTTAAACGTTAATTTTTTTTATGAATTCCACTACAATTTTGCGCGGGGGCGTAGCGAGGGAGTGGTTAGGTTAGAAGGAGTTAAACGTTGATTTTTTTAATGGATTAATTGTGGATTCTATTGCTCTCTCTCTCTCTCCCTCTCTCTCTCAAAGCAACTCCCAGAGCTTACTATTTTGACATATATTGCGCAAGCAGCACAGCGTGGTATGCACTTTTCATAAAACGCGCGTAAAAGAGTAGGGGTGGTAAACTCTCAGAGCTACAAAAGTAAATGCGCAGAGACAAAAAATGGGACCATTGGTGATATAGGGAGTGAAATATCTGACTCTTATTTAATTTCTGGTAGCACGAACATAACCGCGATATTATAGTGTCATGGCTGTCGTTTTGCTAGTGAACTGTCAAGATCGTCGATTTTCAAAGTTTTTAAAAAATTTTCTAAGTGTTTGGCGTCGGAGAGGCCTTCCGCAGATGTCTTTTGATTCTCTGAATGTAGATACATGCATTGGTAAGACTAAAATCTTTCTGTACAAGTTTAATCCTAGGGGTAGCTGAATCGAACTGTTACCAAACTATTTGTTTCGTTATGTTAATATCCATTCACCGCTCCTCTTTGAAGAAGATCAGCAGAAATATTCAACTTTGCACAACATAACCTTTTGTATTCGTTGGTGTCAAGGTTGGTACGCATCAACGCATATACGACAGTATTCATTATGGCGGGTACTTTAAAGTTAAAATTTGAATCTAAATGTTTTTATTGAACAAATGATTACAATGAAATTAATTAACATAATTTACAACTATATTTTAAAAATACTTTTCCTATCTCCAGAAAAAGTTTAACAAATTATTTTTATATATTTTTGAATTAAAAAAATATGTATAATAAAATATTCGTGGGCCCCTATTGAGCGGGAGCCTTAAGCACGTGCTTAGTCTGCTTATGCATTAGTTCAGACCTGTGTAGGCATTATTTAAATCATATTTTTGTAAATTTTGTCTATAACTGATTACGTTTACTTGAAGGGTGCCGGGATGTTCATCTTTCCATCGATCGCAAAGCAAGGTTGCTTGTAACACCTTGCTAACCTTGTTTGAAACTTTATTCATCAGAGACTGTTACTAATTCATTCAACAACAGACATTCTGTCTAAATTTGTTTCACTATTACTGAGTTTTCATGAACAATTTTGAATTACCTTTTTTACAGTCGTTTGTTAATTTTTTGTATACTTTTCGCTACACTTTTGGTAGTTATTTTTGTTTTATTTTCATTTTCCTAAGTTTGCAAATTTGTATACAAAATTCAAATCCAGACTTATTGGATGTATACAGGATGTCTTAACAAACGCATAGCATCCACGTTTCCTTTCTTTCTGCTTTACTTTCGCATTTGCATGAAGTACAGTATTATTTCTCTGCACTGGATGGCTTTAATGGCGTGTCAAAAGATATGAAACTCGAGGATCTCTTAAAAGTCTTACATAATTTATAAACATTGTCTGTTTTGTATTTCCAGGAAAACAAAAAACACCCTGTATATTCACAAACTTCTATATTTCTATATCATTTTATAAAGAAATACAAAAAATTATTTTAGAACTTAACAACGTACTTTTGAAGGATACTTTGAAAATTTAATAGTTATTTATATAACAAGAGTGTAAAGTGAAGTTTTTTGAATGAGTACGAATTCAAAAAACACACTTTACACTCGAGTTGTATACAATATTTTTTGCACGACCGTATTTTAAAGAAAATAATAAAAAAAAACCATTGACGGTGGATTAAAAAATGAAGTTGGCCAAGATTACAGGGACGTATAATGATTTCATTACGATATCGATACGGACATTATAACATCGATACGTGAGATTAATTGCAAATGCTTATAATTGTCAGCTTTCGACATTAACAACTAGTTGTAAAGCGCCAACACTACAGGCCACCGTGCAAAAAAGATTTTAAGTCCCAGTTTTTTTTTTCAGTTTCGTAATTTATTTTAAACTAAAGTTTTGAAACTGGTTAACAAGAGAACGGTTTTTCAGTTGTTTAATTACTATTTGTAATAGTTAACTATTTATCTATCTAGTATGGTAAGGACCACTTTTTTTAACGCGTTAAAAAAATGTTAGGTGCAATTTTTTCTACGGCGACAAAAAAGTAGTAAAACTAAAAAACTCAAAATTTTTCAGTTTAACCAATTTTTTGGTTTAATCCAACACTGAAAAACCGGGGGGCAAGTAACGCTTAAAGTGTAGTAAATACTTTGGATGATCATATTTCAAAATCTGTTGACCCTGCGAACTTGGCGTTTTACTAGTTTTTTACAATTTTCACAGTTTAAATGCGTTTACCTTGATAAGTTCTTTAAACTCTGTTTATCGCAGAAAGTTTGTTTCAAAACAGTTTGGAAAGTTTTCGTACACAATATTCCATTATTATTATTAATAATAATCTACTTTCAAGAGATTTCGGTGATTAATTTATTCTGTATGCGTAATGCACGGACGATGACACTTAAATTGCTTAAATCCTGCCGCACCTATACTTTTCAATGAATTCTCTTTTTTTTTCTGTACCCCTATGTAACAATTATTAGAAGTATATTACTATTAAGTGCATTCAATTTATATGCATGTATAGATAATGATATGCTTATTGTTTGTTTTTGCTAGACCGTAACGAACATAATTATGTAGTTAGGTACACTTTAATTGTAAAAATATCACGCAACATCAAGCACTGTATTAACTTAAAATATCATTGTTCAAAATAAAGATGTTAGCAGAAGGCTGAAAGTACATTAAAATGTCAATTGCATTGTAAGAAACTGATAATTTGGTATCATCTTTAGATATAGACCTTGTGCTACAAATTGGAAATTTATAAGTGATCAGTCCATAAACAAGTGGTAAGCAGTGTTAATTAGAGCAGCTCGATGTGTTTTTCAAAATTATATCAGAAATTTAATTAGTTTAATAAATTAAACAGCTTAATATGCAGTTTGAATGTATACAATAATAAAGTCAAACTACATCGTAGGATGTAGATCCATTTTTAGCAACTGATTTTTGCATATTATTTGCAGAGTAATTGTATTCTGATTAATATAAAACACTTAGATGTATATAAGTATGTAAATAATATGTACACTGCAGTCTCCATAATTTGGCTATGTTGTAATTCTAACATCAGACTTTCTATGCTACAATCCAAGAAGACTTTTTCAACATGTACTGTTGATATTTTATGTAAAATAGTAAAACATAAACATAAAAAAGATTGCGGGTCAACCTGCATATACTACGCTAATTTGCTGACAAGTCCTCTGGCTTAATTGAAAAATCAGTGATACAGATTATGGCAGATGTGGGTTCGAATCCTACATGAGAACCCGATTTTTCTATATGTATCTCGCTATTATTAATTTCCCAAATATTAATTTAATATCTGTTGGTCTAAACTCCAAAAAATAATATTATCATTAAATTTTAATTGTTGTTAACGGGTTTGTAGGTCTTTATTTAATAAAATATATAATTAAAATATAAATAAAAAAGGTCGTTATCATTAATAGTACATCTATTATCATTAATATTTCTAAGTTCTGGTTAAAGAAGTTACACTGTAATTACACAGTAAATGTATTGCCGGTATTATATTATAAGTGTGTGTTATTAAACAATTGATAACAGACTATTAATTTAGATATTCAAAGGAAATGTGTTAATTTAATTTTATAACAGTTTTCTACACGTTTACTATAGTCAGTAATTAATTAATGTGTTGCAATTCAATAACAAATAAAAAGAGAACTAATTAAACACTTTAAGAAAGAGTCAAGAGAAAGTAAAAGAACACGATTTCAATAATTTGTTTTATTGCACGATTGTAATATATGAAGGAAGAATTATGTTAGCTCTTTAAGACTTAACCTTAATGCACTTTATCCTTTTTAGGACTAATAGTCATCTTTCCAATGTTTTTGGTAAATAAGATCCTCTTACTCATAGTTTAATTGTTATCGTTCCATTTGCTGTGCTTGTGTCCTAGGGTATCATTTTCTGTGCGGTGTTGTAACGGTTCGTCGTCATAAAATTATATAAATTTTCTAAAATCCCACCAATATTTTATTACTCTATGTTGGTACGAGAATGTCATAAAATAATGTAGGCTACGCTAAAAGTTAGACCGTACCTCGGCAGTTGCGCATGCGTAAATTCACAACATTCAGAGCTACCATTACTTAATGGTTACTAAGTTAGTAACTAACTAGAAATTGATAATAGTAATTTGGCGGGAAAACGAAACTGTCAATAATCTGCAAAGACTTGTATCTTGCATCGCTTGCATTTTGGTGGTTCTGAAGCAAATTACCTGTGGATTTATTTAAAAACAGTTCGTATGAACTAATTAATCCTGCCTTAAACTAATTGAAGTTGTTATTGGATGTAATTTATTTAACATAATTATTATATTTAGTTCTTTTATTTAAAATTTTGTTCACTAGCTGTAATTGATACTTTGTAAAAATATTTTACATTAGTATTTGCAGTTAATAAGGTTATTTAGGTTTAGATCTTATTAGAATTTAGATAAATAGGTATCAACATGGAATCTAATAAGTGCCAGTATTGTTACAAGGAATTCTCTAGTAGCAGTTCAAGAAATAGACACATCAAGAATGTCCACAATAAGATAGTCAAAACTTCAAGAATCAGTCGCATCAAATGTTCATTATGCTTGATTGAAACAGGCACTTATGAAAATTTAAAGCAGCATTTAACTGAAAGTCACCGGGTAAGTGTAGATGAAATATATTTATCTTTTTGTAGCAAGGATGAAGTTGCTGTCTGGCTACAAACCGCACAGATCGAAGCAAATTATTTTATATGCGGGCGAAAGCAAAAGAAAAAAGGGAACGAAATTCGTTATGCTTGTAATAGAAGCGACCTAAAAGGTGAATATTCATTATTAAAAAATCTATTGCGTATAACATCAAGTCATATTATTTATTTAAGGCATAAAAGCAATTGTAAAATACGAACCGAAAAAACTGGAGGATCTATTAAAATTCAAGGGGTATGCCCATCACATTTAGTTATTAAATTTTATGAAAATGGTAAAAGAAAATAATTTTATATATATAATTCAAAAGTCCCTAATGAACTTAAATAACATCCTAGATCAAGCATCCATCAAATTTTGGAAAACTCATGTTGGACATGACAAGGAAATAAGAAGTCAACATCTAACTAGGGTGGAAAAAGACATGGTTGTAAATACACTAAAAATTGGTATTTCTATTGATCGAATCTTGGATGATGTAAGAAAAGTGGAATGTAATAAACTGAGCAGGTTTAATTTAGCAACCAGAAAAGATATTAATTATTTAACCAAAAAACACAAAAATAACAAGTATTAACCAGTGATTTTTACCAATCATGAAATGAAGCACATCCAAGTTGTTTCGTTTTTGCCATTATGCTTATAATTCGGGGTTTGGTGATTATAATAATATTAACATGTACAACCGTGTGTAAGTGATAATTGTATTATTTATTATTGTTACTATTAGAAATGCATTACTTGGTGGTGGGTCTTTGCTGTCGTTTTTTAATTAAAAATATGTATACATAAAATTTTTATCTATTTATCTTTGAATTGGCAAAAATCTAACAAATGTCTATGTGGAGTGCTGGTGATGGTATATATAGGTAGTGGTGGAGGGCTTTTATGATTAGTTTTAGGTGAAAGTCATCCTGTTCTCAAAGATACAGATTTTGTTGTGGGATTTATGAACGCAACTATGGAGAAGAAATTAAAAGATTTCGGAAAAATAATTTGTATGGATGGTACTCACTGCACAAATAGAAAGGGGATGGATTTAACGATCATGCTTGTAAAAGATGACAAAAATGCAGGATTTCCCGTGGCTTTCTTTTTAACGAATAGATTAGATCAGGTGGCTCAAGAGCTCTTTTTAGGTGCTTTGAAGAAAAAAGTGGGAGAAGAATTGCAGCCAGAATATTTCATGAGTGATGACGATCCCAAATATTTTAATGCGTGGGTAAAGGTGATGAAGAGTGAACCCAGAAGACTTTTATGTACATGGCACGTTATAAAAAACTGGAATTTGCAAGGAAGAAATAAAATAAAAAACGCTGAAATCAAGAAAACAATGAAAAATGATTGGAAGAAAATTTTAAACGAAACTAAAGTAAATGAATTTGTAAAACTGTCTAATGAATACTTCGATAAATTGAAACATGCTCAGGAAATAGACTTTTTAGATTATTTACAAAAGTAAATTTTATTGTAGCTATATTATACATTTAATTTGATTATCTGCTTTTTGTTGTAGGTATTATTTATTAATATGGCATTAGAAAGTTTGAATAATTTATTGAAAACCAACCAAATAACAAGAAGGACCAACATCACTGTAGAAAAACTTTTAGATAAAATTGAAGATCTAGTGGATTCAAAAATGTGGCAGAGAATATTAAATATGGAAAGACCAAATGCTAATAGCTACCAGGACAAGGTAACATTAAAACGACACAAAACTGCAGAACGGATGGACATAAATTTAATCACAGAGGTAGGGCTTGGAGAATTTCAGGTAAGGTCCTCCAAAGGTGAAGAGTTTTATAGTATTACATATAATGACATTTGTGAAACAGATTGCAGGTTTTTGTATTGCAGGGTATGTAAAATTTGTTTCCACAGGTATAAGTGTCAATGCCATGAATATTCCGTAAAAACTAATATTTGCAAGCATATATCCATTTGGTATGCTTGTATGAACAGGAGAAGGAAGATAATTCTGTTTTAGGAGACGTAGAGGCACTTGGTGATCAAAGCAAAGAAATTAAAAATTCTCATCAAGAAGAAATCTAGGATTTTATTGAGAGTAAAAAGACTATCGATGAAGGAACAAATGAAGTTGATAGAGAAGCTATAAGAAGAATGGGAAACCAAGAAATTGTGAATGCTCTAAATGAATTAGATTTTGAAACATATTCGAAGAAGTTAAAAACCATTTTAAAATTAATAAAACAAGATGAAAACTACCACTGTTCAGTACTACTAAGTTTAAAAAGAAATGAACTGCGATTCTACATAGAAGTCCTGTAGAATTCAAAGTAATTGGAATACATACAATTGTTACATGATTATGAACTTCAACAGATTTAAAAACGGACTCAGTGTTATTTAATATGCCCTTTGCACTGTATGTACTGTATTTAGGCTCATTAAAAAATGTTGAAACTGAATACAACCGCGCGCTTTTTAAATATCTACAGATCGCGCCTAATTCAATTTTAAACAAGCGCATGCGCACATGCCGAGGTACGGTCTAACTTTTAGCGTAGCCTAAATAATGTGGATGCATACTCTGGACTTTTTTTATGTTAATTTTCATAATTTATCGTTGAAGTTTATTCATTAAATTGTATTAGGAATTCTATAGTTTCAAGTTTTTCTTATTTAAAATCATCGTTTATAAGAAAATACGGATCTTATTGTTTTTGGGGGAATCCCCCATACAAATATCCTTCAACGGTTCGATTTTAACATTTTTTTAAATATTCGTTATTTTCCCGTCTAAAAATCTTATTTGTATTTGATAATTCTTTAGAAATTCTAATTTAATTTAAAAAAGTAAAATCTTAATCCTAGGCCTTGGATTTTCTCCGTAGTTTTAATTTGTATCATCTTAGTCGGTTCACATTTTAAAATTTGGCGGAAGAACTGGACTCTTCCTAGGACGAGGTCCTTCCGTTTTGATCCGAGACAAAGGATTGTGGTGAAAGAAGTCGTACGATCAACAGGTTGGTTGGTTCTTGGTTTTAAAAATTTGTTTGGTATAATTCTACTGCTGAATGTGAAATTTCTAATGGAATATGGTACTTCCTTCGAATAATTGTGTTAGTGGCTTTTGAAGTAATTAGTGCAACGAATTTTGGAATTTCGTGGTTACTAAAATTTACCTCTGATGATAAATATTAAATTGGGCCGTCTGGCATTGTTTCTTGAACTATGGTTAAGAAAGAATATCGACGTTAAAGTGTTAAGCTGGGTTTGGTATTGCGAGAATTAAGAAGTTATCAGCGTAACCATTTCTACAATTTGTTGAGCTGAAATTTTGCATAAGGTAATATGGTGCAAAATGTTGAAATCGCTACCGAAGATTCCATGGGCGTAACCACTTTCGATCATGGGGTCAGTGGTGAGTTTATAATTACATTTTTGCACGTGCATATACCATTGTTTAAACCAGTCTGAGTGCGACAAATAATAATTAGCTGTGTATTAAAATTGTACTCTTGTGTTAAATTCTAAATTTTGAAAACTTGTTTAAAAGAAATATTTGTGTAACCCGAACGTTGAATAGGTTATTGCCGATATAAACAATTGTTACTATACACTTGTTTTTGCATTGTTCATTTGTTTTTACTTTCTCAAACTATTTTATTTAAAGTTCGTTACTTTATTAAAAGGATACATGTAAATAACTGAGCAAAATAAGATTGTTTTAGTTTTTAAATGTTATTTGGTCTCTCAATTAAATAATTAAGTTTTTTAATGTAAAACAACGATGACGTCATCACAGTTTGTCTTAAGAAAAGCATAAAGTTGATTGCTTGATGTTTTGATTTAAATAATTTGGTTTTTTGGTTTCTGCAATACTATAAAGCATAATTTGAGTTCTATGTTGTTTTTGTGTTTTACTGATAAATCATAAATCTGCCTGTGAATTTATGTTTTCTTCCCTTTATAATAAACAAAAAACATTGGTGCCCAATAACTTTGGTTTAATTGACGTTAGTGGTATTTGATTGAATAACACTATTCGGCAGATTTATTGTTTATCCCCTTATGTGAATATCCAACTCTGACTTAAATCTGATTGGCACCTGCAGCCCAAACGAGGAGTCTCTTTTAAGCCGGATTGTGTTTCTGATGAGCAAGTTTGTTATTTGAGTAAGTAACCTTTTTAAAGTAAAATAATCGGGGTTAAAAAGGTTTGTTACAGTGTAAGAACTGAAAAATGCATTTTCTCACGTTCTTATACAAAAACTTTTAAAACTAACCCAGGCGGTTCAAAAAATTAATTTGTTATTAAAGTGTGTAGACTGGAATACCATACAAAGCGTGTGCATAGAGATAGAGTGCAAATAAGTCGTGCTTCCCCATTATCAATGCAATAGGTGCAAAGGTACAAATAGTAAATCACTGGAGTTTTTATAACTGCAGCAGTTTTATTGACACGAAAATCTACTTTTGGAGTAGATTCCAAAAAGCATTATCATCTGTTTGTTTACAATATAACCCAATTTTATATTTGGTTGAAATGTTAACTTTCTTACTAAATAATTTGATAATAATGATAATGATAATAGAATATTTGCGGAAACACGTTCGTGACGATAGACATAACGTTATTGTTTGTTCAAAACATTTTCATCACGTCAAATGGGTGATATTTCACAAAAAAGAACACTATAAACGCAATAAAGGTTGTAAACAGAATTCATCTGCACTGTGTTAGAAAATTAGCATAACGTTACGTTCCACGTCATATTCGTCACATTCCGTAACAGTAATTAACAAACTTGGTTTACAGATTTTTTTTGTAAAATTTAAGAAATCTTTATAAGGTGTTTATTGTATTACAGTTACCTGATTGTTTACGGGGGTCGGGGTGCCTTGTGAAATATTGTTATGTCACTGATTACAGTAATTAGACAACTCAATCTTCTAATTTTGAAAAAATATATAATAAATTTGTGCTAGCTCAAGTAGAAGTCAATGGAATTGTTTGCTATTAGTTACGTACTATAGAATTTATTGGAAATGGCCAGCAATTTTAGAATAGCAATCTGTACAACACCATAATTGTTTTAAACAGTTTTTGGTAAATGCAACTTAGCTGGATACAAAATTATAACATCTGAGATTTTGAGATTGAATCAAAAACTGATTCAATACAAAATTATGTCTGTTTGACGGTAGCTGACGGTATCTCCTGATTATGTCGTGTGGAACTGCCGTATTGGTAGAAACTGAAAAAGTACCGACGATGGTGGTGATTGCGTGATTGCGCACAGTACACTAGTGATGGAAGTGGTGGAATAGTGGCATTGTTGCCAGAAAACGATAGCAATTGGAAATAGAGTAAGGTATTCTCTTACATGCAAATAAAAAAGAAAATAAAAAGTATGCACAATAACTACCAAAACAAACTCGCAGTGACGACGTTAAAAGATTTTCAAATTTAAACAAAAAAATTATAGAGCAAGAACGATAAGATTTGGGAAATGTACAGCTGTTTGCATAAATAATGTTGCAGTACATTTTCTTAATGAATTAATTGATTAACTACACGAAATCTGATTTAGCATTGATTACATAAAATTTGTTTCCTAAAAGCCCATAAGACGACTTTGGATAATTAATATGAAATTAGATTTCGTTAACTGCTTCATTAAAGAAATGATTTGCGACATTATTTATGCGAAAAGCTGTACAATGTGCATATGTACTTAAGATGCTCAAGGACAAATTATCAGGTAAATAAAATTGCTGCTTAAAGCAACATGATTGTTACGCACATCCGGCTTAGTGCGAAATTTTAAAATTCTTAGAAATCTTTAAAATTGTCCAAATCACTTGATACTTGCGATGTACTCGTATGTAGAAATAACCATTCGTAGCAACTCAGTGCAAAAATGATCTGATTTGCGGTTTTATTCTCTTCCCTTATCCTAGTATGAATTTACATTATTTCCTTTCATTAATTAATCAGTGTTATTTCAATTATATTTTAAATTCAATATGAAGTTAGTTTATAAATCTATTTCTGCTAATTATAAATATTATGATGGAGTATTAAATAAGAGTACTTCTTCGTGTTTAATATTAGACCGGCTTTGGCTAAATAGCAATCTTCAGCAATATACGTCTTAGCCTAACACTAGATGTAATGTAATGCTTCTTAAATCTAGTATTAGTTAAGACGTATATTGCTGAAGATGTCAATGTTAAAATTAATATTAAACACAAACAAGTACTCTTATTCAACACTTATATATACAACACCAATTATTATGGAGTGTTAGCGAAGATGCCGTGGCGTTAGGCGTAACGTTATTTTTCACGTTTTGAGGTCTGTTCGTTATGCTAATAACTGTGTTACTGTAATTTCTTTTTATTATTATTTATTATTATTATTATAATTTTTGTTAATGCATTCATTAGTTGGCATGTTCAATTTTTGTTATTTAGCTGATTATATTCCCTGCAAATGGATATATCTATTCTGTTGAGAACAAAGTTCTATTATTATTATCCCCCAAAAACAAAAATGGAATGCTTTGTGCTAGTATGGTGGAAATGGAAAGTCATATCGACACAAGACTTATTTTGTTATATAGGCTAGAGCATGAGCATCAACATACAGGGGTGTCCAAATTCACTAGATGAATAAGGAATTGCATTAGTTGGGGAGAGCATATTAGAGTCAGCTGTATTAGGAGCTAAGACCATTCCCACCGCTTGCGATATAACAAAGGACTTGCTGTGCTCGCACTTTGTTTTTAATATGTATCAATTCATCTGTTTCCAATACAACACGTTTCTAATTCTAGCATTCTATCTTGTTTACACTACAGGTGACTTCAATTACTCTCTCCAACCAATAGAATTCTTTATGCGCCTAGTGGTTTTGGACTCTCCTGTATATGTGTAATCTAACCAATTTTCAATTGTTTTTCTAATTTGAAAACACTAGCATCGTGTATGTTTGACATTTTATAGCGCCTTTGTCGTTTGTAGTGCTTAATCAGGACGGCTTCTACCAGTAGATAGCTCGATTGATCGTCTACAAAATCAAAGTTGCTGCCCAAAAAACGCTATCTTGAAAATAAAACAAAAAATGAAAACCAGAACTAGTGCAGAAACAATTGCTGCATCCAAACAAATCACGATCTGGTGATAAAATCCATACAGTTGCGTTGGTATAGGTATTGGGTCTGACAGACATTTCGATAAAGAATTTCTGAGATTTGGGGCTCCTTGGTTTGAAACCGGAAAGAAAGAAGAGCAGATCCACCTATTACTCTTCATGGAACGCTTATGTGTAGATATTTAATCACAAAATTAATATCACTCGATACCTTAGAACATCCTGCATGCACGACATGGGGGAAAATTCTTACTTTAAAGAGAGATCATTTGACCCACCTCTTCTCCACAGCCGATAAATCCGATTTTGAAACGGCAATCAATGTAGTGATGCCTATAAAATATAAATTTTTACTATTGTTTATAGTTTGTGTAACAACACTCAAAGACTATCAAATGTTTAGAATACAGAAAGCCAGCCCTTTCTTTCACAACTTTATACACTCTGTGATGGTGGATCTCGATAGCAAACGACTATGTAAAAAGATGGACTGTGGGGAAGGAAACTTCAGGGTCTAGTCTCCTTTCTCCCAAAAGAAAGCCTATCTGAAAGACCGCAAGACAAGGAAGTTCTAGTAGTCTGCTACCTACGACCCCCAACGCAGAGTGAACTCGCTTTGCACTGGAAATAGAAAACTTGCAGTGTGACATCAACAAAACCCACATGTCGGCGAGACCTTCGAAAGGAGGAAGGGATGTGGTCACAAAAGACCTACAATCGGCGTTGTATACTTTCATGCACTTCACTGAAGTATGGAGCAACTGGAATTAGAAAACATATTGGAAAATTATCCAACTAATTTAACAGACTTCAGAAAAAGATTTCTACTGTAGTCGCTTCTGGTTTCCTGTGTGTTAAGATTTAGAATAGACACAAGGTTAGACAGTAAAAATCCAGATTACCCAAGTACTTGTTATTCAGGTCAAAAGGTTTATTAAAAAACAGTTTGTTGTGCAAAAACATTTTTTAAAATGGCCCAACTGTTATTTTTGAAACGAGCTTTTAAATTGACCTTAGCAAGTGAAATTCATTTTGTATACTTTGCCAAGTACAATTTCATAACAGTAGAAAGACTCTTTATGATTTGATAACATATACCCGGAGATAATACTGTTAAAGTTCTAATGCTACGTTCAAAGTAATTCTTTGCCTTAGATTGATGTTCTCTTTAGAAATATTTACTTATATGTTGTTGAAGGCTGAATGCTTCTAGTTTTTGATTTCCCAAGAAATTGTTTTATCTCCATTAAGAATAACATACATTTTCATATTCCACAAAGTCTCAGCTAATCATTTATTATTAATGTCTGTTGCACCGATTGTAGGTATGGATTTTTGAATTGGAACTAGGAATGTATATTCCGCCCGTAACGTCTTGTTTTACATAGGATGTCATAAACGGAAAATCATCTTCTTGATTACTACCTCTGTTTGTAGATGATTCATTAACGACACTTTTAATTTCGAACATTTTTAAAATTCACTTTTTCTGCTTTTTTCGCACACTTGCGGTCGGCTGTTTGCAACACTGCACTTCTTACGACTGGTTTCAGATGGATCCCATTCCCTCCCTCTAATGTTTTACATAAGGTTTCACATGAAGTTCACCTACCAAAAGGTTTCTCAGGCACCAACGACAAGACAGGGGGACTTCTGGCCCTCTGCCCGACTACCTGCAAAGGGATAAAGCATTCTTTCGCTTGGAGTGTGAGCAACTTTCCTAAATACGGTTTACTTACTTCATCAATTTTTTCGAGACTGAAATACAAAAATAGGCAACAGGAATTTGTAAAGATATTTTTGTGCATGCTTGGTTAGCAGTGAAGATTTCACAAAGAAATTCCCTTGAAAATGTCTACCGAATACGCATTTTGAAATACGATAAAAAAGAACGGAATAAATACAAATAGCATTAATAATAAAATAGGAATAAGACTTTAAAATATTTTTTAATTCAAACAATTAATTTAAACAAATAACTTTTTTCAAATTAGTACGTTAAAATATAAAGAAAAGAAAAGAAATCAAAGTTACGGAACGGTGGATTGAACTTGCACTACGCGCGTTACGAGACAACCACTTTACTAACCGCGCCATTGAGGTGATGATGATGACATCAATGTTGATCCCCCGCCGGAGACAGAAGTCCGTTATAAGTCCCTCCAGGAACTTCTTCAGCCTTGCAATGCGAATATTATTGTTGAGCGAGGCAGAGGATGTTCATCGGCACTCGACCAACCGTTGGAAATCGAAATAATAGTTAGCTCTGTATGATCTCGGTTGTAGCATCAGGAGGAGGGCCGATGGCAGCATGGAGTTATTGGCGGCGTTCGGTACTGTAGCTGATGTTATTGCTGAAGGGCGAAGATGAGCCGAGCGGCATTTAGCGGTTGGCAGTTCGTTGTATACCTGAAGTATAGTGAGCGGAGCTCAGAGGCGTGGCTTGTTGCCTTGAAGTTGAAAATTAATGGCAAAGGGCTTTTCAGGGCGTCGGATATTGCCGGAGGCTTCTAATGTTTTCAGAGACACACCCTTACTCGGGCGGAGTAGACGGTGACAGTGGTGAAGGGGACTTCGGGGCCGTAAACCTACTTACGCCGCGGCCCGGGCACGTTAGGAGTACGGACACACAGGAGAGCACGATAAATCAAACACCCGCGCCTCTCCCTCTAAGCAACGACGTACGCGGGTGGAAAAGGGACACCAGCTCCAGTGGTCTGCATCCACCCACGAAACGCAGAGTTCCCCGTCTAGAAGGCCGGCGCCCCTACTGGGCCTTCGCCCCCCAGAACGAAGGTTGTCAGTAGCAGCTGCAACAGGTTGCACCACTCGGGGTGAATTGCCGGGGGGCCGGGTAAGCCTGACGCGGGCCAGTGTTATACACTGGTTGGGGACCGGGAAGGATAACTGCTGACGTCTGCACCGAACGGACACTATGCGGAACTTGCCACTGAGGTTGATTGTTGAGCAGCCTAACGACATGGGCCTTACACGCCCTGCGCACGGTGCGATATTTTCAAAAATTCATAACTCCAGAACTAGTGAGCATCAGACAAAACGGGAAGACACGTATATCTTTTTTTTCGCTCTCCAGAATCACTACAAGAATTGGCATCCCGATTCTCAATGTGCTGGATGCGTTGTTCCCTTGTTAGTATTTTGTTGTATTTTCTGACAATTTATACGAACAATGGATAAAAATGCTACACAGAATTACCAAATCATAAGTAAAATTTTAAAATAAAACAATTGATCTCGGGTTCCAGTTGTTTATGATCGTTTCTTACAATCACTAATCTCTACATTTTTTAACCACTGATGAACTACTACTGAATTTTGTTGTAATAGGTAGAAAGTACAGAATATTTCCGAATTCGATTACCATACGTTACAAGCGAATTGGGGTGGAAACTTTAGCAGACTCGTATCCTTCATTTTTCTATTTTATTGAATGTCAGAGAAGATAGGGCTCAAAAGGCATTTTGACGTCCCATTTTTTGCTATAGCTTTAATACCGCTTTTCCAATTTTCTGCAAATTTTGTAAGCGCCTGCAAATTTTCATATACAGCAGTGTGTTACTTCTAGTAACTGTTCATAATTTATTAAGCAAATGTGTTCTAGGGAATACTTAGACTTTTTCTGCTGTCAATTATTTCTTGATTCTGATGGCATATCGTAATTCGCTTTTTAGTTTCTTACAAAAGGAGGGTATACTCGGCATTTCTAGAAAAAATCCACCGTTCGCATAAAAGATGTCGAGGTTTCATTATCTAGTATATTTACCTGACATTTTGCATTTTGCAGTCGCAACACGGCTTTTATACCAAAATAATAATTTTGCATCAGGAAAAAATAAAAAAGTTTTGTAGCCAATTTAAAAAAGACGCGTCATTGAATATTAATCAATTTTAAATAGAAATTACTCGACAATTACCAAAAAGGTTAATAAGTGATAACATTATTATCCAGTAACCCCAACAAATCTCATGACCCACCCTGAAACTGATCACGATATTATTGTGTATAAACTAATAACATATATTTTTAAGAAAATGATAATGAATAAATAATTTTGAAGGAAAAACAATGGTTTATCGAATCCTGCTGACTTTTGTAACATATACATATTTGCTTATCATTAACTATTGGTATCATGCTATTTTGGTAGTATTCCTTAATCCGTTTGTACAAGTTATTCGAAGTTAATACATATCAGTTAGTGAAATATTAAAAATATTAAATTAGTAATTATACTAGAAAAGAGTGAGTAGAATTTTCAAAAAATCTTTCTTGAGGGTAGTTAACACATATTGTTTTCAAGTTTTACTGATTTGTATTTGTGCAATAATAGGTCAGAATACGCAAACAGGGGTCAACGAAATTCTACCGTGTGTTTTTATTGGACTTACAATTCATTACTTACATCTTCGAACATTTTTATCTTCTCCAGCTTCGGTAACCTAGTTTCAGTAGTTTTATTGTTATCAACAAAATATTTTCAAAAGAGAGGAATAAACTTCTTATGTGCGAAAAATAAGATTTAGTAAAGTTGACCTCAACTTGTTTCTTAAAAGCATTTTTTGTTCGGTAGTAAAAACTTGTTTTTGGCCAAAAAGAGAAACATATTATTATAACAACCCATCAAGTTACTGCTCTGTAGATTTGCTAATATTTAACTAATACTTCTCGTTAATGAACAGCTATTTATTTTAAGTCAGTGCTTACTTACTCGTTATGTACTTAACAAATATTTAAACATTTATTAAAATGCATTTCTTAACAGCATATTAGTAAAACGTGTTCAAAATTATTTTTCTTTCTTTTACCTCATTATAATATGTTATGTTAAGGGGCAAGGCCCCTTGTTAATAGCTATGGACAGAGGATGAATATCAGATATTTACATTAACAAGTTTTAATGATGTGCTTTTATATT
>VTPC01007482.1:10253-40318 GCA_011009095.1 Ignelater luminosus
AACAGTATTCTGGTTTTGTTTTAGATCTGCCTTGCATTGCAAAATAAGCGAAAGTGAAGAAATAAACGTATAAACCTTTATTGTTACAATTCCAAAGAGGAATGTCTGCTTTCTACTATACACTGTGTCCAGGATAAAATGTGGTACATGGGGATATTGGAAACGGTAATAGATTAAAGGGGAAAAACTTACGCATTTACGTGCTCATTAACAATCTGGATTTACATTATCAAAAATTAATCTCGTTACTGAGATACAGGGCGAAAACGAAAAATGTGCGTTTTCTAAAAATCTCCATATTCTATTTATTGTAAGAGATGCATTCACTAAATTGTTAGGGCAGAGGTAATGAGTACTGAAGACTTCAAGAATGACCTTGAAGACATTCTAGGCCTGCTAAGCAATCGTATCGAACTTTTTTTTTTCTTATGAGCACCATATTGAATTTCTACATTTTTGAAATCGTCATGAAAAGAGCTTTTCAAACAAGTACATCCCCAGTGTTCGGTAACAAAAATGATCACAAATAGCAACATTGCAATTTGACCGAAGTAGGCGTTGATTTAGAGGATAAAATATGGAGATTTTTAGAAAACGCATATTTTTTGCTTTCGCTCTGTATCTCAGTAACGGAATTAATTTTTGAAAATGTAAATCCGGATTTTTAATGAGCACGTAAATGCGCAACTTTTTCCCCATTTGAACGATCTTGTATCTATTACCGTTTTCAATATCCTCATGTACCCCATTTTATCCTGGACATGCTGTATAAATCTTGCAGATGCTTGAATATATGTAGTTTGTCACTTTATTTTTGAGGAAAATAACGCATTATATGTCTGGAAGGTCCGACAATTCACAAGAAAAGCATGTAGTTGTAAAATCTATTACCGTCATTATTCCGAGCATTTATGAAAAAGAAATTTAGTTGTGTGCTATCAAGTTAATAACATTTGTCGACAAGATTGAGAACAGAACAGTGAGAGTTCTCAAATGAAAACTTAGTTTCCAAATGAATTAACGCAGTACATTGTACAAATCACATTATACATATTATTAGAGCTATTACTGCTTGCGCAGACTAACAGACGTTCTGTAAATTTAGCATGCTATTTGACGTTCGAACTTGAATTAATCAATAATGTTTTGAATTTCACTTTTAATAGAATTTCTAATTAAAGACTAGTTTTCTGCTTATAGAATGTAACTATTTTATAGTTAAGAATTTATAAAGAATAATTTATTTAGAGTTCACTGCAGTTCTTTTCTACAATGCAAATCACGAAGTTTGACTACAAGTTTGACTCAGTTATTTCTTAGTTTTGTTATTCCTGTCAATTATTATTACAGATGAATTCAAAACCATATGTGCTTAGCAAGAATATTTTGCGCAGACGAACTGACAATCAAGTAATGTTATATCGGGCAATCGGAAAATGCCTGGGAATTCCTAAATCAGCTGTTGCAAATGTTCCAAATAATGTCCATAAACGACTGGCGATAAACCAAAAGCCTGGTTGTAGTAGAAAACCGGATACAAATACGAAATGGATTTCAACCTTTAAAGTACAAAAAATCCCAAAATATAAATGAAAAGCAAAATTAGAAAGCAAAAATTCATGCAAGAAAACTGTAAACTAGATTTTTCACAAAATTTGATTCCGTCATAATGGATGATGAAACCCACGTCAAAATCGACTTTCAATAGCTTTCTAGACAAGAGTTATTTACTTGTACAAACAAGTTTGAAGTCGAAGATAAATATAAATTAAAAAAATGTCAAAATTTACTGGAAAATTCTTAGTGTGGAAAGCAATTTTGCACGTATGGTAAACTCGATAAAGGCATACAATCAACAAAATCCTACTCAAATAGTTAACCCAGATAGATCATCAAATCAACAACTGGCTAGTTAAAATAATCTCCAACACATCCGATACCTACAGAAAACTCGTCAGACACCTCCGTGAAGAGAAGATTGCACACTATACATACCAGCTTAAAGAGGAAAGAGCCCTGCACCCCTCTGTCCCAGCCGATGACATACTGGAAGAGCTAAATAAACTTGGCCAGAAGTCTCACAACATGATAATCAATATAAACACAGGCTTAGTAAAGAGCCACTACCGTTGTTCTATGTAAACCTGGAACCAGAAGACAACAATAACGACATTTGCAACGTCGAGGCATTAAATCATACTATAATAAAAGTGGAACCTTCACGCAAGAAAAAAGATATTGTCCCATGCACCCGCTGTCAAGAATGCGGACACACCAAGACCAAAACCATTATTTGCTTGAACCATAAGATGCACCAAAAATACAATGTATAAAAGCACATCTAAACCATAGGCTATAACCATTGCAACCATCTACTCTCCTCCTCGGCACAACATTTTATATGATGAATACGAAAACCTTCTCTTTCTGGTTGCCGGGGATTGGAACGCCTGGGGTTCGAGACTCATCACTCCTAAAGGACGAAATCTCCTTCGTATGCTACAACACCTGTCGACTGGCGAACCGACCTACTGGTCTTCAGATCTCAACAAAAGGCCTGGCCTAATTGACTTCGCTATAACTAAAAGAATTTCAGACATCTATTGTGATATAAAAGCTAACTATGACTTAGCTAAAGACCGTAGCTCATTTATTATTACAATTAGTACCAAAGCCATTCTAACGAACCTATTCCCAAACTGATTTTAAAATACACAAACTGGAATAAATTGCAAAATGTTCTAAATAACACTATCAATTTAAACTTGAGACTAAAGGTACTTCAACACCTTGAAACAGCGATTGAACATTTCATTAAAGCATTATCAGAAGCAGCGTGGCAAGCGACTCCAACCTCCCTAAAATATGAAACGCAAAGTGTTAATCTACCTCTCCACATTAAAGGCCTGGTAAAAGAAAAAAGAAGAACCCGCAAGAGATGGCCAAGGACACCTAATGCTCTTGACAAAACATTTGTGAACCGACTTACACACATTCCAACACTTTATAACCAATCTATCTTCAGCCACAAAAAACCTCAAAAGACCTGCAACTGCAACTGCACCAATAAGAAAACCTGAGAACAGCTGGACATGATCAAATAAAGAAAATGTCGAAGCATTTGCTGAACACCTTTCTCACGTATTTATTCCACCTCTAACGACGACGATATAGTATCTTTCTTGAATACCTCGTGTCCCATGGAGTTACCTATACGAACGTTTACTCCGTCAGAAGTAAGGCAAGAAATTATTCATACCAATCCTCGAACAGCTCCAGGGTATAACTTAATAGTGGGCGATATGCTAAAACATCTTCCACGCAAAGTCCTCGTACTTTTAACAACAATTTATAATGGCATGCTGCGGCACTGCTATTACCCAATCTAATGGAAGTTCGCCCAAATTATCATGATCTTCAAGCCCGGCAAAACTCCAACAAAAACTGTCTCATACCGGCCAATAAGTCTTTTGCCCAACGTGTCAAAGATATTCGAGAGACTCCTTTTAAAAATAATTAGGGACTCAACTACCAATGCAGAGCTGATCCCAAACCATCAATTTGGTTCCCGAAAACACCATTCTACAATCCAGCAATGCCACAGACTAACCAACTACATCATGACATGCATGGAAAAGAAGCAGATGTGTGCTTCTGTTTTCTTAGACGTACAGCAAGCCTTCGAAAAGGTTTGGCCTGAGGGACTGCTGTAGAAAATAAAGAGACTCCTCCCTACTCAAATATATTTGATGCTAAAATCATGCTTATCTGAGAGATTTTTTTAAGTTAAAATAAACAGTGCTGTCTCTAACCACCAACACGGAAAATATACCAGTAACAATCGACACAGTTGTAGCGATTTTTGCAGACAACACTGCTATTATGTCTACACATTGTGACCCAGCACTAGCTTCCGAAGGCCTAAAACATCAACTCAAATTACATTCACTAATCGGCGCAGCAATTGCCCCCAACAACTCTTCAGTTCCTGTTAAATCAGAAGTCAAGTACCTAGGACTGCATCTCCATGAGAAACTCACATGGAAGGCACATATCAAAGCCAAGAAACAGCAACTAACACTAAAAACCAAAAAAATGAATTGGTTGATCGGCAGACGTTCCAAACTATTAATTGAGAGTAAAGTATTACCATACAAAGCCATACTAAAACCTATATGGTCATACGGTATAGAACTCTGGGACTGTGCTAAACCAACCAACACAAAAATACTGCAGACGTTCCAGTCCAAAGCGCTTCGCACAATGCTGAACGTACCCTGGCTTGTTTCGAATCAAATCATCCATGAGGACCTAAAAATTCTATTTCATCAGTAATACGACAGAGAGTCATAAATCATAAAAATCGTAACGAACTAATTAGAGTTTTACCCAGGCAACATCTAGAAGAAAAAAGATTAAAAAGAATCTGGGCTATTGACCTCACTACGTAATAAAGCTGAGCTGTTTCCTCCACGAGATATCAAGCTAATATCATCACATTTACTTGTTACTTAGCACTTTGTAAACCAGTAGATTGTAAATTTGCGATAAATAAAAAGAAGAATGTGAGAAAGATTTTTTAAGGGTCATAGAGTTTCAAGTCTTTTTTGTCTTCAGTTAGCCACAGTTCATTATGCCAAAAACATCACAGAGTGGTACCAAACAAATGGAATCACTTTTCTGCCTACAAACAGTAATTCGCTCAACTATTCAGAAATATGTTGGCCTCAGGCGAAGTAAAAACTACGAAAATGAAAATAAAACATCAAAGATCGTTGTGACTTTCAGAAAAAGTGAAATAAAGCATCACCGGCGGGTATTCTTTTATCTATTTTTCTGTGTGACCAGATTTTTTTGTGCACAAGCTTTAATCTATGGTTTATTGATCGATAACAAACTTACTTACGGGTATCGAAAAACGTATTAATACGTTTCGTTCAACGAGGCTTTCCATCTAGTTGGTATCCATCTTTGTAATACTGAAAATTTATTATTTGTGTCTTGAGCTTTTACTTTTATATTAGTTGTATCAGCGCTGGGTGACAATCTCTCGGTTTGTATTCCAACACGGGGAAGTTGATGAACACATCCAATGCGTTCATATGAGGTGTGACGGTATGATTTTTATTTTTATTGCTATTTCCCTTGTATCCAGCTTATCTATGCATGCATTGTAAATTCCCCCATCTGGCCCTTTCGTGCCCTCTAGAGCTTACGTATTCTCTTGAGGGCTATCATGACCATTGCTGCTTAAATTTGAATATTTAAAATCACTAAACGCATACAGATTCGACAATCACCGACTGTAAAGAAATAAAATAATGTAAGCTTTATACCCTTTGTATTCAGATCAAAATCACTTTTAGGGGAAAAAAGCAAAATAAATAAAAATCAAATACCTTGTTAACTAACTACATATCGTAATAATAGTGTGAGTCTATGAAAAATATTTTTTTCCACACAAATAAAAATGACTGCAAATAGCCTTTTTATAAACTCGATTTTTTGCCGACAACCGAAAACATCTTTGCAACTATTAGGGGATTTCCTTATCTGATCTTTCTGTCGCCCCTGTAAATCTATAACCTACCAGCAGCTGAGCTGCTAGTCTTTGAATTTTATATACGTAGAACAAAACTTATTTTCAAAACTTCAAATCTGCATAAAAGAAGTTCAGCTCTATAGAAAATAAAATCTCGTTAGTAAAAATAGCGGCAGTCTTGTTACGTAATCAAACAACTTTTAAAAGCCAACCGTTAACATTATTATTCTCCACCATCTTTATTATTAAATTTACAATTATTGTTACAATCTGTTCGTTACCTTGAATTCAGTAAGCATAGTTGCCACTCATGCTCTATTGTAATTTATTAAATTTAAATGAATATTAAAATTGCTTTCGCGTGTGAGCACGATTAAAACCGTATCCCGTAGAAAGAAACTATAAAGACCCAGTCTTATATTGAAACCAAAGAGGGAGATAATGAAACATGCATCAATCTCTTGAATAGCCGAGAGAAAATAAAAGGCACGAATAGATCAATTCATCACGGCTACAGAGAACAACTGTCTGGGTCAAATAGGAAAGATGTATGTCAAATTGACAGCTACCATTGACCAGTGAAGCAGCAAATTCCCCTCAAGAGTTCGGCATTATATTTCTCTCCACATGCCTTAGTATCTAGTTACCTTGTTGAAATATAAATCAAATACACACAGAGACCCATATGCCTTAAAAACCAAAAAAGGTCTTTGTTATCGATTTTATATATCCGTTGTTATTTTCAAATTTGCTGCGTGTTTGTCAATAGAAGAATGAATATAAAAAAAGAATCGTAAAAATTCTTGTGCTTTTGAGATTCAATGGCCTTTAAACAACTAGGGTTTGGCATTTTTATATTCGACGAAAGCAAAAATTTAGATCCATTTTCAAATAAAATTGTTGTAGGGTCTATATAAGTTTCCTTTTGTAAGACACCTACCTATTTTCCCAGAATCCAGAACGATTTAAATTATTCAACCTTTGACAATTGTGGGAAAAGTTAAGACTTCACTGTCTTCAAGATGTTGTGGTCTGTTAGTCATGCATGTAACAAGGGCTCGTTTAATACATATTCATTATTAACCATTTTAATTGCAAAATATAAAACGGAAAACGACGAGTATGTGTACAATAACTGCGTAAGATTCAAGTTGAATCCGCGTTCAAAATCCTTTAAATAAATTTAAATGCAGAAAGTGAATTTGGAGGAAAATATTTGGCTTAATCTTAATGAGACTTTTGCTATATCCATACTGTACTTTTGTTATTTCTGTTTAATTCCTTAAATGGCGTGTAGACCCAAGAAATGGTATTTCTCAAATTTGTTTTTAAGCCAATGTGAGCCAGCCTAATTTTACGAATTAATTTAAAGTAAATTTCTAAAGCACAATAAATGCAAATTGGATTGCGAGAAAAAATATGTGATAGAAGTAAAACTAGGACCGTTGGGAAATTTGTTATATAATTTATCAAGTTATTTTTTTACATTTCCACTGCTTTAATGATTCAAGTTAGTAAATAGTTTTAATAATGTTCACTTAATATTGACGATGTGATACTGAGAATGAAGTTTATTTTCATTTTACAAGTTTTTTGAAATTCTTTTAAATCTAATCTATTTAATTTAAATCGGCTATCGATAGAAATCAGAAGTATTAAGCACAGCCTAAAGACACCATTCGTTAACGACCACGACTGATATGTCACAATGATCTCTCATGTCTATTTCCGATTCCGCCTCGTTTGGAGCTCGAGAGACCCCAATGGAGCAAAAACAACTTTACTGAAGGTCCTGATTCAAAGTTCAAATACAAACCGAGTTTTAGAATATCTTCGTTTTCTTAGACCTATGTTGGTCCTTCTGCATCATTCAAGCTGGTTAAGTCCTTTCAATCTGTGAAACATCTCGAGTCGGTTGGATCAGGTTAATCTGTCGGCGGCAAACACTGAAATTCGTCAATCCCGGTAATGCCTAGCTAGTACAGGGATTGCCGGCAAATAGTGGAACAGTCAAAATGATTCAGCGTTTGATTAAAGATTTCAGTTATTCCCAGTAATAGCTGGCTTACTTCAGGCAAATGCCGGAACTGTCCGAACAAATCTCGGTTACATCGTTTGCCTATTAACTATATGTTAATTATATTATGTACATACTCCTTTTATCAAATAGCATGACATAAACACAATCCCTTTATTGACTTCCTCCTTCAACTGTACATTAAAATTACTTAACTCTTTCCACTTTTACAGATTGCTGCGCAACTTGTTAGCTAAGCAAACTGTGGGAAAGAAAACCCGTAGACAGTACCATTTGTTATCTCTGTATGACATTGGAAATTGCAGATAGATAAATCCTAATTAAAAAACAAAAACGTTGTGAAGATAATCATGTCTCCATTGTTTGCCATGAAAACTTATTTAAAGTCTTGTATGAAGCTCACATTATTGTAGGTCATGGTGGTAGAAATAAAATGATCCACGCGTTACAAACGAAATATGATGATAGGAAATACGCAGTTGAAAAACTTATGGAAACATGTGAAGTGTACCAAAAGAAAAGAATCAAGAACCGTGCCAATTTGACAATATAACCGATCATTTCTACAAACTTTAATTCTAGAGCACAGCTGGACTTGATGGATTTTCAGTCTTGTCCCGACAACGATTACAAATGGTTATTGAACTACCAGGACCACCTAAATTAAGTTACAAAGGAATTGCTCAAAATATTTTTGGAAGTTGGAGCGCCTAGCATACTTCAAAGCAATAATGGGAGCGAATTCACCAATTCAGTGATTTCTGAATTAGCCAAAATGTGGCCTACGTTAAAAATTCTTCCTGGTCGTCCGAAGCATCCTCAATCACAGGGAAGTGTCGAAAAAAGCAATCAGGATGTGGAAAACATGCCAAGGGCTTGGATGCAAGACCACAACTCGACAAATTGGTCTTTAGGGTGTTACTTTGTCCAATTTCAGAAAAATAGTTTTTACCATCAAGTCATTGAATGTACGCCATATAAGGCTTTATTCGGAGTTGACCCCAAAGTAGGATTTTCTTCCAAAAGCCTCCCTAGAGATCTGTTGTATCCAATTGAAAATGAAGATGATTTGGCTCGTTTGCTGAAAATGCCGCATGCGGAAATTGAGAATCTACAAGAGAAAGATTTGAATAATGAGATTGAAGTTCTGTATAAAGATCTAAAAGAAAGTGAATGGGGCACGGTTGGCAAAATACTACTAGAAGCAAATATCCAAGACGAATTAGATATATGTGACATGCCCTGAAAATGGAGGCACATGTGTGTTATGTCGGAATGAAACGTCAATCGGGGACAATAGAAGTGGCGCAAGTCAGGGTCAGAAACGGGCAGTACAAAAAGTCTCTCAAATACGGCAAGGAAACTGTCACAATAGGAAATTGGTTTATGTGTTCTTTTACCAGTGGACAAAATTGATAGGGATCCTTCTGATATGCAAAATTTGATATGTGTTGTTATCGATTACAAAAATGTTGTATATTGAGTAGGATGTTCGGCTGGAAGTATTAAATCTTGATTCAACCGAACAGATTTAATACGTGCCAACAAACAATTTCTTATTGTAGATAATGTCCCCCAGAACTTTCTATCTAAACATGAAGCCGTGCAGTCCCTATCACTGGCTGGGGGGCAAAGGTATTTTAAATGTTCGTATAAACCCGCAAAAAGCATTGCTTGACTAATAGATGCGTCTGTTACAAAAAGAAAGTGGTTTGCCACAAAAGTACACCAACAAGTAGCAGTTTTTTAAGAATGATTCTTATATTTTAAGAATCGTGATCACTTTTGCCGTAGCTATCTTCAAGAAATGTCAGAATCATCATCACTGCCAGGCCATGTATATTGTTGATATTTCCATTAGTCAATAAATCATTATTATTAGAATTCAGAACGCAATATCATGCTGTTGTTTACCTTCAATGCACCAAGATAATCTTCTTGGTCTTCATCACCACATACATCTGAATTTTTGGCCATTTCATAATATTTATTTTGTTAAAATGCTCTAATAAATAATTCACGCCCTGAGAAAGGCGGTTTGGTTTATTATTCTGCATTTCTAGTTTACTTTTTTTTCGTAAATCTTCGACCTCACCGGGGTTCGAACCTTAGACAATAATCGCTAATTTGATTGCTATGCTAGGTGCTTGAACCGCTGAGCTACTGGGACGGTCTACTTATAGTATATAAGTTTTATATAAGTCGCGTATATTCACGCCACGATAGGTTGGATTTCCGTAGCTGGATGCGTAGTACGTTACTCTGCATGTGGCGCAGTTTGATTTTGGTGATCATTTCCATAAGCGTCTGAAAGGATTTAAAGGCAGTGCATATGTTAAATTTGTTTCCCATTTTTCGGACTTGATAGAAGACGGGATGACAGCTGTGCGATGTCTTTCAGTTGCACCATCGCTGCCTGTTCTGTCCTCCTTGTTTTTGTTGTTCTCGGGGGTTGGGTTAGCTACGGATATTAAGTTAGCTACTCTCCTTTTTCAAGTCTCCTTCTTTAGAGCATGCCGTCTTTGCTCTATCATATAGGCATCTTGCGGCGCCGATTTTCACATTTCTGTGATGGTTGGAGTCGTAGTGCAGGTATCTACCTGTGTGGGTAGGTTTCCTGTATACGTTCGTTGTGATCTTGTCCCCGTCCCTTTTAACCAAGACGTCCAGAAACGGTAGTTGTTGTTTAGATTCCATTTCCATTGTGAATTTGATCGAAGGACAGTGATTATTGAGAGAGCGTAAAAAGTTGCCAAGTTCTTCAGTCCCATGTGGCCATGCCACAAAAGTGTTATCGACATACCTCAGCCACAGTTTCATAATTGGGGAGAGTGGTGAACTCATTGCCATGGGTTCACCACACTCCTGCTGGTAGAATTTGTTGCATAATTGGATACATATTACGAGTAGCTCGATTATCGTGTCTACACTTTTCAGGCCTTAGGCTTATCTTAGGTTTTTAATTGTTTCGACAAAGTGTTCAGTTGTTCCCGCCAGTGAAGTTATTATGTCCAACAGGAATCTGCCCAGTTCATGACAAGGAGAGACAATAGGCCTCAGAGGTATGTTCTCCTTGTGTATCTTCGGCAGACCGTACAGGTGTAGCGGCTTACTATAATGTGGAGGTAGCTGGCTTCTTTCTTGGGCTAAGAGCTCTTCTTTATGTTTGAACAGCGTTTAGTATATTCATCGTTCTATTGATTGCGTAGTTTGTAGTCACAGAATAATAAACCAAACGCCTGAGGACGAAAGCAGAGTCAGCTTCCGAAACGTCGCGACAAAATATTGCAACAGAGTGTGACAATAGTCCAATTAACACCTTAAATCAAAATGTGGTAATTATAACAAGAAAATAACACTTTCACAGTCTAAATGTGTCATACAGACTATAGATCATTGAAATTTTTGTTAAAAGTCAACCGTAAGATCAAGTGCATATATAAAAAGATCAATTTCAACAATGGCAAAACGTAAATAAAAGTAAAATTTAAATCTTTTTTTTTTAAAAAGCGTACAGAATAGAATAGAATTGAGAATATCTCCAAAACAATTTGTGTTAGAGTCCCACTACGTCCTAGGAAATCTATTTAAGTTCTTGTCTAAAGCTATTTTACCTTTTTGTTGTTTATTCATCATAATTTAAATGACTTGTTTTGCTCAGACTGTGTTTTTTCTATTACGAAAATATAAATTCGAAAATCAAAACTTTCAAAACGACCGCAGAATTGTTTTTTATCGTCAAATAAAAATAATTTAGATTGCCCTAATGCCCCAAATGTTGCTCCATCGAAACTATTTGGGTACTATATGAAAGATGGCATGCAGAAGTAAATAAATCTTCTAACATCACGTCACTTTCACTTTTGTATTTTATAAAAAGAAGTTACAGAAATGTCTGAAAAATGCGTACAGTTGATATCGGGAAGGAATTTCGAGTTATTGAAGAAAGAAAGAAGTAAAAGAGGATATTTGTTGAGAATTGTATTTATCAAGAATAACAGTCCAGTGCAGTACCCTGATTATTCTCAGGTATGTTACGGCTATGTGAAAATTTGAAGTATGTATTGCAATGCTGTCTATAAAAAATACACCAATAAAAATAAAAAAACAGTGACTTTTTATCAACTTTGATGGTTAGACTCAAGTTGGAGATTTATTTTTTTTTAAATGGCATTTAAATAATAATCTTTGGCATTTTTAAAAACCTTGTATCTTACATAGTACCTACTTATTAAAAAATAAAACAAAACCGATATTGTAAATTTCAAAATTAACGATTATTTTGGCCCTTATGTCATTCCTCCTTTCTAGACGCATTATCTCATTATTGTCTTGAATTTTGCCTGAAAAGAATATCAGACTTTCATATAATTATAATAATTTTAAAAAGACTGTTCCATCACCCGTTTTATGTTAGTATTGCGTGACTAATCCAGTGGCTTTTATTACCAAAATAAAGTCTGGTCTCTTTAATTCTAATTATTAATTACAATAATTATTTTCCTTCTTTTCTTACATACAAAACAGTTGAACCAAACTTAAGAAATAAAAGAAAAAAAAAGCAGGAAAATAATTTGTTTTAGCATTTTAATTGAGTAAAAGATATTATCAAGGTTTCTGCTTTGCATGTTTTTGTAATTTCAGCCCAAATCTGTATTATTTTCACTAATTTAATAGCGTAAGAAGGCTTTAAAATATACATGTCTTGATTTCGCGCTAGTGGCTAGCCGAAGAGTAGTAATTTTAGATTACATACAGCCACCATAAACTAATTTTAGTCTTGGTTACATAATCAAACAGGATAAAAAAGCAAAACATGAAAACCCAGCATGTTTAAAAGTCGTAACATTCACAAATCGTTCTTTACACGACATTCATTTTCACATTCCGTAAAATTTTGCAAAAATAAATTAGTTTTAAACTAGACATAAATGTGGAACATTTTTCGGTTGCCATTTTATTAGTCTAATGTCCCCAATTCACTTTAAGACTTTTTTCTCGATTTAACGGTTCTTATAAGTTGATGTTAACTGATGAGTGGTGCTCAGCATTTGGATTAGATATTAATCTATCATCTAAATCTGCCGTTCACTTCACATCTACCGGTTATATCTCCACATTAAATTGGAACCTACAAAACATTCAAGACACATGAGCACATGCAATAAATTCTTTTTTAACCTTTCATTCCGATCGTTTGTAAAGTATCTTCCGTGTAACACGAAATGGTAAAAGATGGACATAGAATGTGTGCACACGTTTTCGAACAATTCAAAATAAATATTCTCAGTCGTGTGCTTGATATTCAGGAGCCCATCTGCCGGTCGGATGAGCACAATGTAAAAAAAAAAAATAAAAATAAAAACACATAACCTGAGGGAGCCACCGCACGCTTTTAAAATCAGCCGTGTAGAAAAACGATTTTTGAATTTTAATAGTGATTTGTCTATCGTAGTTAGAGCCTTGCCTCATGCCTCTTGTCTTTTTGTTTTTTATTGTTTTATTTTTAATGACTTATAGAATATTAATAATTATAATGAAATATTCTATTAATACAAGATTGGTTAGTTATCAAAATTAATTATTTAATGAAGTGTTTCATGCAGATAAAATCTTAGAAAGTAAAATTCCTTTTAAGTTTTATTTTTAATTTTAATTTGTAGATTCTATGTAGTACAATTTCTAAAAGAAATTGAAATGCTAAATGTTCTATTTTTTGCTAATGCAAGCAGTGTTTGTGAATTTATGAATAAAACTGGATCTTGATAAAATTTTTAAAATATTTCCCATTATTTGCTATTTTCTCAGAAAGTAAATGTTGCCCCTGACAATCTAGTTTATGAACATAAACCTTTTTTTTTTGTTCCTTTTGTTTCAAAATCAAACAGGTTTTATTCTTTCTAAAAAAAAGGCTTCATCATTTCCAATTTTCCTACAAAATATTAATTAAATCAAGAATTCTTAATTTAAATACCTAATAAAGAATTTATTTTAGTTCATTTCAAAACACATTCATTACCAGTGGCGTAAATATAATTTTACGGCCCCCCGCAAACATAATTTCGAGGCCCCTTAGTATTTCATGATGTACAACTTTATACCACATTGTTTTTTAAATATGTGTAGTAGATACTTATGCAACAGACAAACTACAAATTAGGCTTTGGTTTTTATTTGCTTGTAAATAAACAAAGTAATCTTATTTATTAGAAACTATGTACTATCACGGCAAAAAAAGACCGGGGAATACTTATCTAACGATACGTCAGTTCTAACAAAATTTCTCTTTTGCATGTTTAATTAATAAGGTACCTACTTACATGATAGTTTTACTTAAACTGAAAGACAGATTTACAAAGGGTAATTTTAAAACCTGTGTTGTGTCCCGGTTTTCTTGCCACGATAGTACATAGGACATTAATGTACTAAATACATTGTTATACAGGGTGATTCCGAAATAAAGGGTATCCTCTTAAAAGTGAATAGCAGTGTGATAGTACATACATTTGCGATAGGTAAAAATTGCATAGTTTCCGAGAAAAATGCGATTGAAGTTTAATCGCTAAGCCAAGCCGGTCCTGCTCTCATACTTTTACTTAAGCAAAAATCGATAGGGGTTGACTGACTGTCCTTGTCATTGCCAGGTAGTTATTGCTATTTATGTGAGAGGTATAAAAATTATCTGGTTTCTACCCTGCCATAAATAACCAGTAGGAACTTTTACTTTTTAATCTGCAAACGGAAAAATATTAAAATTTTACTGTTGGTGATTTTTTTCTGTAAACTTCCCAAGAACCAAAAACTTCAATAAGCATTATGCTACATAAATAAAAATTGGTTGAATTTATTAAATTGAATTAAATACAGAGGTGATAGCTAGTGGTACCTTCCATACGCATGTTTCATTCAAGTAGTATCTGTAATCCATTGCCATTTAAAATGTTTCCTATTCATGTTCATGTTAAACATACTTCAGATTTAAGAAGGGAAAGTTGTAAAATGTCCAGGGGGTAGCTTATGATGGCATTTATTGTTCATTGTGCTACTACAGCTACACTATTAGTTCCAAGAAAATAGGCATGTCTGGTAAATTTTCCTTCTTGCACTACAAGGGTTTAAAAACACCGTAAATCTCCTTAACTTTCACTTTTTAAGGCGACAATACAAGAAACACTTTTCTTTTTCTAACCAGAGACGACTTCATTTTTAATATTTAGGAAAATTGTCAAAATTTTCAACTTTCACGGAGCCACTTCGTTTTTTCATTTTTTGTCTTCTTTTAGCCTCACTTATCACCTATTAAAAGGATACCCTTTATTTCGGAATCACCCTGTATAGACACTTGTCTAGCTTTCCTGTTGGCAAAATTTTCAATAAATTTCTTTATATCTAACTTATTTTTTTAAAATAAAATTTAAAAGTGTTTGACCGAATTTAATAATTACACTTTGACTATTTGACTTGGTTCTAAATAGGTGAGTTCTGAATCATAACTGTGGCAAAAAATATTTTAAATTTGATTATGTACAACCGTGAGATATATCTTATAAATCGCACCCACTGGGATAATATAATGTTTGAAAAGAAAATCGTTAAGTATGTTAACCATATAACATACTTAACGATTTTCTTTTTCTCCTCTGAGAATTAAATTATGTCTAGCACGTTGTAACATTCCTGGCGTAACTAATGCTACAGCTGCACTAATTTTAGCTTTCAACTCATTTAGACTTGCTAATGGAGTTACATAAATATGACCATTAAAAGTAATCTAGAATTGATAAATCGGGTAATCTTGCAGGTCAAGACCTCAAGAAAATCGTTAAGTATGTTATATGGTTGAAAAGAGAATTTCAGCTATATTCAGAATTTTGAGAAATATACAGGGTGTTCCAGTTAAACAATTAAAGTTAGTTGATGTTACGCGAAAACAGCAGGCGTTGAGTTTTTTTTCGATGCATGATATTATGCCTTTTATTACATCAAACCACTTTCACCTTTGCATCTTGTTCACATCTTTAAAAATAAGATAGTTATAGGCTGGTGAACGATTTTTCAGCCACCCTGTATACACTGATAATACAACTCTTACAGTGAAACAAATTAATGCCATAACATTCAGAACAGCCTTTTCTGTATCTAAAGGCAATTTGTCTGACGAACTCATTCTGATGATTTTCTGTCACAAAATTTTACAAAAAGCAAAATTTGTTTATTGTTTACACTGTTGCTAAGTACGTTGCTATCATTTTGAATAATGAGATTCAGTTGCTACTTTGAGTTAGTATTCACAAAATCTTGATCGAAAGTAGTTAGTCCATGATTGAGAGTAGCAAAAATGGTTCTGTTTGTAAAAAATTCAACGATTGTACATCAAATTTTGTACCAGTTTGTGGGATACACTATTATCGCACGCACGTGGTTACGCAAAACTTGGGCTAACGCCCTCGTTTGCGCAATTTCCATGTGCGTGCGATAATAATGTATGTATCTCACTCATTGCGTAAATAACTATTATATACTGCAATTAACACCATAAAGCAATTTATATTTTAAGGGTAGACGGAAAGTAAAAGTTGGACAGATATGAAACGGATATTATTGCCGTTTTACAAGAATGACGGTTTTTTCTAAGATATCGACAATGTGCAATAAATACGAAAATACCGACGAACTGTACAACGGAGATATAACTTTCAGCAAATTGCAATAAACCGACTACCTGACAACATAATAGAGATTTTAGTTGAAAGTGAAAAGTAAAATGAACTGGGCACTAAAAATCTCGCTTATCCAGACTTATCTAATTATATGGCTTTTTTTATTTCATATCTGTAAACGACTGTGGGGCCCCCAAATCCTTTGCCCCCCCCCGCACTGCAGGCTTTTGCGTCCACTATTTACGCCACTGTTCATTACCAGTATCACATTTCATAAGTGAAGGAATGTGCTAAACCGCCAACGTTGCAGTTCTGGCCAACGCAATATAAAAAAGTATATAAGGTCACTTCCTACTATTAGAATGTAAAAATAAACATTAGAAAAATAGTATATCATCTTACAGTAAAGATAAGATTGTTAACTCTAACACATGAACTAGCATTCTTTTGGAGACTAGTCCTCCATGGTCTTCCGAGGGACAACTAGCGTTTATGGACTCAACAGCTACTACATCGACCAACTGCACTCTGCACGCGGTGGCATTATTCTACCAGACCTGCATCCACGCCATCAATGCTGGAACAAACAAAGTTTAAGACAAGTCATCTTGCACGCAGTAACGTGTACAGTCATCACAACCGACGCAACGTACCATGGCAGTAGAAAAGAAAAACATGGCCGCTTGTGCAGTCAACACGATGCAGCAGTCTCGTGCGCTGCAAAGTGTCCTCTCGTAGTGAGGCCGAGAATTGACTGCTAAAGAAGATTCAACAACCAAGGACCCACGATAAACAACGACCGCTGCAGCAAACAATAAGCAAGAGCTCACCAACACCCTCGACCTGAACGAAGGACGAATCCGCCCTAAGATTCCCAGAAACAGATACAATTACAAGTCCGTCTAACGGACACTTCGACGAATATATGGTAATAAGAAAAGAAGAATACACGAATATTACGAGAGAAGAATAAGCATCGCAACTTCTTTGGACACATAAGTCTGCTAAAGAATACACTACGGCATGCACAACAAGCCGACCAAATCCGCTAAAGGATTAATATTAAGAAGCCCGTATTAAGGACAATTAACCACAGAGAGCTCACAATAACACTTTAGGTAACACAATTCAGGTTGCTGTAGCCGAGCCGAAACAGCTTTGTATAGGATCTACGCCCCTTTGCGGAGCTTTGAAGTTCAAACACATTCAAATCAAAAAAGACTGTTAAGATCATTTAATAATTATCGTCCCGGTTAGCATAATGCTAAATTTTATTTAATATTTATTATAATTTAATTAAATTAATTTCGCATTTTATATCTCTGTAAATATTTAATTTTTCCTTCTTGGATAAATGTTATTCGCCCCTAGTAAAGTCAAGAAATAGAATATTTGTCCCTTTCTCGCTTTCTCTGCTGCGATTAAACAAAGTTCGAATCTTTTAAAAATTAAATATATCTCTATTTTACTATTTCATTCTCCCTTATTCCGAGAATTTTGTGGTTAAAATCAAGGCAGTAGACGCATAAATTAAGCTTCTTGACACTAAATGCAAATTAGCTTGCCACGGTCACTCCAGTTCAAACTCTTAGGAATGAGTAACTTTCTCCACACTTTTCGTTCACCAATAACTGCAATAATGCCGTCATTAAGGCGAATCATGTTATCGAGGGGAACCCACGCAACAAGATGGCTCCCGTTTAACGCTTCTTCTCGCTGGAGAATTTTCAAAAATTCTTGCTTGAGCTCTCGACAAGAACGCGTTGCGTTCCTTCCTTTCTCTAATACCTGGAGGCCTTCCCCTTGGAAATTTTTGGAGTCGCGAGATCTAATAGTTTGGATAACACTACCAAGGTTATATAATTTAACCTGCACCGAACAGATTTACCCTGGTTTCAGGAAGATATATCGTAGTATCTCATTACCTATTTAATATTACCGTCTCATTACTGGATTATACAATCTCCAGAAGGTGTTATCGTTATTATTATTCTTGTAAACGAACTTTCCGTGCCGTTCCGTCAAGCATACCTGCATACATAGTTTTGGGAATCCCCGCGAGCCAATTTTAGTAGTGCGTCGGCTCCAGTGCGCGACGGAGTTACTACAGCAGCTGTACCTTTAGTGTAGTGAATTTAAAGTCAATGCAAAGGTTTTGTGCAAGTGTTTATAACCATCTACGTGTTTAGCTAATTATCGCTAAGCGTATGTGGATTAATTATTCAGTATTGGGATTCACTATTAGCTGTAAGTTTATTTTACCTTATAAATATATTTTCCAAGCTATCGAACATTTATCAACGTTCTTGATAACAATATGTGCGTTTCAAAATACAGAGTGAGCTGCGATATTATCATGCACCTCGCAAGTAGTTGCTGTTATTTATTTAACTTAAAATATAAGAAAATATTTTGCCGTTGCTTGAATTATGAAAACCTAGTGGTAAGATTCTATAGTTTAATGAAAGTACTGAGCTCGTTAAGCAATATTTAGCAACGGACCAGCTGTTTGTTTATCGTCTTGTTTACATTTAACAGTTTATCTTTTATTCATGTCAAACGGAAACCGAATGCTTGTGTTGCATTCGTCGTCATTGTAATATCTTTGTGTCGCATCATATTATTGTTTATAAATATTGTACCGATTAATATTCAGTATTTGTTATTTGAATTTAACTAAAGTAAAGAGCTCACATATCTTATTCTTGAAGTATTTAAAATATAGGTCAGTGAATCATCGACCTCTTAGGTCTGAAACGCACATTATCTGTATATAACCATTAATCGTTTTTCTAGATTATGTTTATTTATTTATCTGTATTTATGTTTGTACCTAAGACTTATTGTTTCCTGTTTGTTTCGCTTTCACTTTTGTTTCGCTATTGCGAACCTGTGTATATATGTTCATGAATATTACGTGTGTTAATATATGCTTTGTTATAACTTTAATTGTTGTTTATCACACACGTGATAAGGTCTGTTACAGGAAACATAAGGCTTTGTAAATCGCCATGGGACTCCGCCTGCACACTGGAGACCCACAGTCATTCAGTAAGTATTGTGTTACCAATCAGCTGTCGCAGAAGGACCCCCCCCCCTTTTCCGATACCGTAGACCCGAGCAGTTGATCAGTCTTAGGATCAGCTGGTCATATAAATCAAAGTTTACTAAGACTGGCGCCCTCTCAGATTATAATCTTTTCGTTATCGTTTTGTACCTTAAGCTCTCTCTACGACCCCGACCCAATCTCCGAAAAATCGAGCAAGTTGTTTCGTAAGGCATACCGTTACTATTTTATGCTACGTCATTTCTCAGGGTCACTAAACCCATTTTTACACGTAACACACAGCTTAGTTTTTTTTGCACAAGTGATGAAAAGTTAACACTGAATAAGCAGAAACCAAAGCGTCGGATCCAAATAAAGCCATTTCCGATTGAACAAATGAATCTGTTGAAACAATAGTTAGCCCTGATAAAGATTTCTCTTTTTGAAGATGGTGTTAAAAATTAAATTCTTACCAAAACATAGATATGACAAACATGCAAGTCTTAGTTCCTATCTTTTTTGTATTAAACTGATATCTTAATTTTGATTTCATAATATTTAGTTTTCTAGGTTTTTTTTTCTAAATTTAGTTTTCAAGACTTGTCATACAATATGATTAATTAAGTGGACATGATCTGGGTCCTAGGTGATATAATGGTAATTACAATTAAACTGTTCTAACTTCTAACATAAGCCAGAAAATGTGAAGCTGAAGGAAGACCATTTGAACATGTGGATTAAATTGAAATAATGGAATTTAATATTGTTAATTTAATGCTATAATAATTAAACTTAATAAGGTCTGTTGGGAATAAATATTTAAATTTATAATGGAGTTTTTATTATATTAAATTAGTAACTGTATACGTGTACGTATCCCGAAACGTCTGTGCAGTGATGGAATAACGTTTTAATTTTTTATTTACTTTTAGGTTTAATTTGTAGACCCAATAGCTATAAAATTATAAACTTAATAAAATAATTTTAACATCAAGAATATCAGTGAATTATTACCATAAATTAACTACGCTTGTTTTTCTTTTGATAAAGTATTTTTGATCAAGTTCAGATACGGCGGTAATTTATTTTGTAAATGATTTATTAGCTTACTTATTTGGTGTATTTCCGAATTCAAAGCCTACATACATACTACACTCATTAGCCTGCAGCAGCATTGCCAAGTTTAGATTTCTTTTTTTGGTTTGTGTGACAAATCTAGGTACGTTGAAACGTTCGTGTTTTCAATTTTGGCATTTTAAGAGGCGGACTAAAGCTGTTACCTAAAGCTTTATTGGCATTTACGGGACACCCTATACAGTTTTTTAAATTTCTAAGTTGGCAATGCCTAAGTATGGTACTAGAGTCCTGATCATCAGTGTGACTTTTATTATTTATTTTTTTGGAGGCACTTAAGCAAGTTGATATCGAACGGCTTGATCAGCGATTAGCTAGAATTTTGCACAGGCCTTTAGTTAGGTGTCTTGAATACCATACGAAAAGTCCCCAAATTTCCCTCTTTTGCTTAACCAAATGTAGCGGTTAGAATGGCCTATGTAACACAAAAATCGAGATTTAGACTTGTCTAATTCTACCAAGGCCGGTCTCAAACATTAAATCAGTGAGGAGACTGGGTGCACAGATATGGGGTTGCCAAAAACAGTAAAAAGAGATGTAAAAGACAAGACGTTAATTACGAGGACACTGGTGACACAAATCCACCCAACATCTTGCACGTGTGTAACCTGACCACAAAAGGAGACAGGCCCAAAAGCAAGCAAAAGAAAATTAATTTTTGATCCCTGGACATATTCTTATGGAATTTATTTTATTAACGATCACGTGAAATTCTAAAATGAGAGATATACGTAAGTTCTGTGGTTTATTTCATCGTATTCTATTATTACTGCTTGACTATCTAACCTTAAAAAAGAAAGTCAAAAAAAAGTCAGTTGTATAGGACGAAATTGTGAATTCCCTTCGTCTAGAGAAGTATCTTTCAATATTTTGTTATTTTCAAATAATCACTTTCTAGTTTACGTAGAACATTGTCTGCTTAATTTAGATTGGAATCTCCGTATTCTCTTTCAGCAATATACAGCAAAAGCTTCCTTAATGGACATCTCTAAAAAGCTGACACCTCTGTTAGACGGACTTAATTTTGGGCATGAGCCAAAATCATACGATTTCTATAATAAAATCCTCCCTATATAGTGGACATTCCCATGTTCGACTTGCCGCTATTAATTATTTCTCTGAATTTCGGAAAATAGGCATATGAATATTATAAGCATACACTTCATCCTGCATGTTGTTCTATTACGAATAATCAAATTAGACGTGGGTGCATTAAATTTGATTATAAAAGCGAATGCTCATAATAGGTATGTCTATAATTCAGTCATTACTCCAATTTCTATTAATTTTCCACGCTTTATAGCAGAACAACTGTAAGTCTAAAGCTAAATGAAAATTGATTCTATATTCTCTTGAGTACAGGGCCGTAGCCAGAAGCAAAAACTTGTAGGCGCAAACAAAATTTTTGGCAAGGAAGAAGTGTCTTCGCTATTACTTTATTGTTTCTTTTCTATCATTTTAGAGCAGGCAAACACTTCTCTAGAGCGTCCTGACCTCTCTTGGCTGCGGTTCTGCAACAAATAGAGATTGCATTACGGTTTACATTTCTTCATCGTCTCATAGCTATAACAAATCTAGAAACTGAAACCATAGCTAATTTTTACGAAACCAAGTATGAAGCATCTTGGTAGGCTTACATGAGTATCTGGTATGTCTTCAAATAAATCGAAATATCCGCTCGACACAGTTCCTTTTCTACACCCTGTATATAAACAGGTTGGAATAAACGTTTACTTATTATTTTCCTTGCTTTAACCCTAGTATTTTAGTTAAATGTACAACTAAAATAAACAGACCGTTTGACATTTCCAGTGTCCGCTCAAGTAATCAAATGCAAATAAGGCATAAAATTTGTTTTGTTACCCTTAAACTGATGTTTGCTGCTGTTGAGAACTTTGTTTTGCCCAAGAACATAAATAATCTCTGCCAACTACTAAAAATTATTTTTTCTTTAATCGTTATTCAAACAAGTGAAAATGAAGCGGACCAGGAAATCGACAATACATTTTCAATAATCTTTGTATTGGATAGACTGGCTCTGAATTTAGATAGCTTAAAATACAAACACAGTGAAAATTCTTCCCCTCAGTTAATATTTCAGACCCGGCATGAAAGACCTCTGTCTAGGAAAACGTGAGTTCCTTAAACTATTTATCAGAGCTCTAACAAACTGGAAAAACATATAGAGGCCAATATAAATTCGGTATTTCTTAAAGTTGCTATCGTACCTCTAACTCTAACACAAGTATTGAATTTGATTATTCAGGAAACACCATAAATGACACTCGAAAAGTCGTTCTTTAACAAATTACAACAGTTATACACAGTATTACCGTCTTTAACGTTCTAAAAGAAATGAAATATGGTAATAATAATAATAATAATAATAACCGTAACGCAAATTAAAAAAAAGAAATGAAGGTAGATCCTGAATAGGATGTGGGCAGAAAAGCAGAAAGCGAATGAAATGGAAAAGATGAGTTGTAAGAGATGTGCTAAACACAACATACCCTAAATTGCAATTCAAGATCTAGAAAGTAAAAATTTGTTAAATAATTTAACATACACTAGCAGATTTATCCGAAAAGTATTTATAGATAAAATTTTATTATGAACTCAAAAACAAAGGATGTTGAATAGTAGGCATTCAACACAGGGGTGGCTGAGCCAAGCTACGAGGCTTTTAAATACTTTAAACAGTTGAAAACGTATTAGAGTACCTGTAGGTACCAAAGAACCATTCTTATTTATTACAACATGATATTGCTACGAAAACAACTGCACTTTCTGTTCGTACAATTCTTCTTGCACTCACATTTCACAAAGCCTTGTCTTGACTTACTCTTCTTTGCTGCAAGCTGTCTCATTGAAGGGGAAGTTCAGAAAACATTGTTTAGTGATAAAAGGTTGCTCTGAAATAACTGCATTAGAAGCAGAAGAAGAAGTAGCATCAGAGCATTACATTTCTAGGTACTGCGCATCATCTGTCCACGTCTGATACTACTACATTTTGGGCAACGTTAACTAAAAGAAACCTCTTTGCGTTTCTAACATTCTTTCTGAAAAGAAACTAATGTTATAAATGTGCTATCTACGTTTTCCTCTCATTTTTCAGATTTTTCACTCTTTCACTTCTTTCATGGCTCTATTCTTCACTTCATTCGAACTTCCACTTCCATTCTATTTTAATTTCTTCATTGCTCTGTACTTCGTTTGAAGTTCCTATTGAAGTCTCTAGGTTCTCAGCTACTTAGTAGGTAATTGTTCAATTTTTTAATCCTCTTATAACCTTTCTGGTGGTCTCTTAAACAGTTTATCATTAGAACCACAAACAGTGTCCCGAAATGTGTATACCTTTATCAAAAAATCTGCTCTTCCTTAACTGGACGTCTTAATTTCTCTGACCCTTTTGTTGTATTATTTTCAGTTATCTAGGTAATTAAGGTATCCCAAGTACGTTCCACAGATCCCTAGCTCAGAATGACGTAGTTTACCTCGAACAATTTTGGCAATCTGCAAGATTAGCAATAATGGCATTTGCATGCTATGGAGAATATACGGGGCACCAACAATGAAAGAAATGTCCTTTAATCGATATGCCACTTCCTCTGTTCTTTTGGATTTTATAGATTTGAGGAATACAAAAAAATAAAATCTTCAAAACAGGCAAAGTTCTCCTAAATGAACCAACTTCGTTTCTCGGTACTACTTCCGTATACCCGCCTACCACGGATCAGATGGGTTGAGGTGTCATATTGTCAGGCTCATCAAGAGGGTCATGAGGGCACTGAGTTTAGGTGCCGGAGAAGCCCCGTTCAAAAGTTAAGAGCATTTTTGTAAAGCCCCGGTTACGCCACTTCCGAATCCCCGCCTACTGCGAATCAGGTCAATTGAGGTGTCATATTGTCAGGCGTGTCGAGAAGGTCACGAGGGTACTGAGTCTAGATGCCGGAGGTACCACGAAAATTTAACATGCAGTTGTATGAGCTAACCCAACCTAACCTTTTTTTTCGTGTGAGAGATTCTGCTCGCAGACGCTCTACTGTCCGTACAGTAGAGCAGTGTGGAGTTGGCGGTCCACTAAAAACCCCTATCCACTTTCCGATAGTTGCCCTCAGCACTCCTTTTCTTTAGTGTTTATGATCTTAAGAATATGTCAGTTTGTGTACTATTTCCCAGCTCTCTGGGTTTTTAAGCATAACGTCTACAATGGTGTCGGGGTACAAGTCAAGTTTTTCCTGAGTTTCTGTTCTAATCTGATTTCGTCTTTGGCAATGGAATATTGCCTGTTCCACGTCTTTTTCTCCTATACGATGTAGATATGCTCCAAAGCTTTAATCAACCTCGTCATGTCTCCTGTTATACCATTTCCCTAAGTCTTTTATCAGGCGTTGGGTCCATCTTGCAATCCTTCCCATTTCGTCCTTCTCGTTTTTCTCTCACCTGCTTCTCCATTTGTCCATAATATCTATACGTATTCTATTTCTTTTCTCCTTTCTCTTTTGGAAAACCTTACACCTCTCCTCTATCATTAGGTCTATTGGTATCACCCTTGCTATTGTGTGCGCGGCTGGCGCCGATACAGACGAGTGCGTCGCAATTACAGTTTTGATCATTCTTCTCTGTATGCTCAGTAGCTTTTCCCTGTACCTTCCGTACTTTACTGCATTTTCCCAGATCGAGGCGGCATATAATAGCACGGAGTATTCAAAGCCTTTTCTGCAGTTAGTTGGACTTCCTCTCTAGACTTCCCCGTTACTATTAGTTGTATTTCGGTGTTTTTAGGTAGGCTAGTTCTAACAACACTGTCAAAATAGATGTTCCAAAGTGTAGGCCCCAATATTGAACCTTGTGGGACTTCACAACTAGCTTTATATTTTGCGTCAAAACTTAAAACCAACTCTATCATTCAGATAGCTTATCATTAAATTAATGATGTATAAGCTAATCGTCTTGCTTTTTAGTTCTTCTGCAATTCCACTCCATATTGCTGTATTGAAAGCGTTTTTGATATCCAGAGCTATAAATATACAGAATTTTCTGTTTTTGCCTACTGGATAGTACCCTCTTTTCATCGATCTCTTTTAGTAACCTGTTAATCAAGGCCTCCATAATCTTCCCTATTGAATTGCCTTTTTTCAGGATCGCCCTTGAGTGTCAATAATACCCTGGCCTATTTCCATATCCTCGGGAATATTTAGATCCTCAGGTGTCTATTATATACCTTCAGTAGGTTCGACGGGTTTACTTCAGCTGCTAATCTTGCGATGGTCCGGATGATATTGTCCGGGCTTGGCGTCTTATCTTTTTGATGTTATTTATTACTCTTCCCAGGTCTTCCCTTTGGGCCTGTGTCTTCTTTTTGTTCCTGGGAGAAAGCTCCCCAATCACCCTCATTTCTTCGTCCTTTTAGGGTCACTCATCTTCAACCTCAACTTTTTGGTGACAATCTTGTAGGGGTTTCCCCAAAGCTCCCTAAGTAGCTCTAACCATTTCTCATTTTTGGCAGCTTCTAACAAATTTGCTGCCTTAGTATAATAGAAGAGAAAACGAAATGGAAGTGATGTCTGGGATTTCATCTGAGGATATTCCAATAACATCTTGGTTATCATGTATTTCAGTCTCTGGAATGTGTTTAGTACTTCTAAAGCCACTTCGACTTTTCATCAAAATGGTAATTAATGCAAAACTATTTTTCGAGGTCTTTTAATAAATACCAGTTACCAAATACTATACAAAAAAAGAAAAAAAAACATGCGTTTCTTAGAATAACAAGAAAAAATAGTGTAAATGGTAACCATACATAATTCTACATGTAAACATAAAGATTTCAAAATATAACATACCTTCGTTCTGACCAATAGTAAGACTCAGATTTGTATGTACAGTGCTGCGCACATTAGTTGAGATAAACGGAAAAGCTCGAGATAAAGGCGTAATGTGAACATTTATTTCTTTGTTCTTGAGATTAACATAGCAAAAATGCTACTAAGTATTAATTAGTACACCTTCTTAACCATTGAATTAATGAGTTTTCTGCTCATCTTTTTCACTTCTGGGTTGCGATACCAGACTTTGATGATCATCTTAGTGTTGATGCAGCAGGCCATCTTGTGGATCCGAGCCTTAACAGTGGCCTACAAATTTTCTATGGGGATCAGATTTGGTCAGTTCTCCGGCCAATTCGACACTGTCAACCTTTTCTTGGTGTACTTGAAGTTGTGATAGGGAGCCAGATCGTCCTGGAACAGGTCGTCACCGTCAGGAAACCGCCTTTGCATTGTTAGGATTAGTTTCCTCTGTAATACGTCAATGTACCTTGTGCTATCCATCATCTGTAGTATGGACGCTGTGAAACAACCTCAAAACATCATCTTTGGTGAATGTTTGAGAGCCTGCAGGATGTGACCTGGTCGAAGAGGTTACTCAGGTAGCGCCGTACGAAATTAAACAGGCTGGCGAATAAGTACAAAAAAGTAATAGCTAACACTTGCAGCAGTCTACAGTTCCAATTCGCACAGTACTATTTGTCTAGAATTTCTCTCTTTGTTATTTGACTTTTATCTTTAGCTTTGGATGAGAAGAACTGATCATTTTTTGGTAATTCTTTTTACTTTCTCTTAGTCTCGTTTTTTCGTATCATTTTGCTGAAGCAGATATTGATGTTTATAGTTAATTCTTAAAATTCGCAAGCCTGATTGACAGAGTTATTAAGGGATTTAAGTGAAGTGTATATAACAAAAGAAAGAAATTCAACTTGGGAAAACCATTCTTTGTCAAACAACGTCAAAACTTTTAAGTCATTTATCATCAATGAAAAATGTACGGGAAATATCCAGATATATTTACTTATGAGACTCTTGACCCTACGGGCGAATGGTCTCCTAGAATCTACGGGTCCGCGTTCGGCGGAACCCACGGAACACCGGAGGTTGAGAGCCTGATTTCTCAGATTTTGTTTTATTAAACTTTGAAAGATGAAAATATGTAAATTGTGAAGTAATCAGAACGTTGCTTTCTTCACATATTTGAACAGAGAAAAGATGCAAAAATAGGTAAATGCAATTAAAGTAAAATGTTGGAATAATAAAATGCAAAAGTGTGTTAAACGTTTGTTGTTAATAGAAAATAAGTGAAGAGGTCTTTTCTCTTTGCATGTACAGAACTGACTGCCTGCAAATGCAATAAAATTATAAGCAAAGCGACGAGATTTTAATGACCGTTGTGGTCTATTTTTTTTATAACATGTTTGGATTAGTATATTCCTTGTAATTATAAGCCAAACTGTTAGTAGGACGTTTTAAAACTAACATATACTTAAATATAATATTTTTCTGCATAAAGTTTTTCTCATTAATTAACTTTTCTTGTTAAAAGATTGTGGCATTTAGAATAAATATTAAAGTGCATACAAATCCTATCTCTAATCATTGCACTCCGAGCTTCTAATTTTTTATCCACAGAATCAATAAATTCTTTTCAATATTATCATCAACTTGAAAGATAAAATTAAAGCACTTTATTTAAAATCTGTAAAACATTACCATTATCTTTTAAAATACCTGTTCGGAAATTAAGTCCTGTTAAATTGATACGCACGGTCTCTCCAACAAGTCTTTTATCCTTTACCCCATATTCATTCCAGTTAATGTTAGAAAGCGACAGGATCATAAGATCTAATAAAACCTCTTTTTCACATAAAAACAAGTTTGTTTCATCTCGCTTTATAGGTCCAGAGCAGCTGCAAGCTGCAGAGATGACGTTTACTTTTGCAAGAAGTCCGCCCAACTAGACATATGGTGTTCGAGTTTGGCTCTTTCTGGTAATCTATTAGCTGTCACGCGTTAAAATGTTCTTTATATGCACATGCCGTGTGCCGTAGAATAGATACTTAAAATAAAAGGTCTTTTAGCGTAAGGAAGAGTGTCTAGGCGGAACGGCGTAAGAATAGCATAAAAGAGATAACGACTTTTAGGACCTTATAATTATAGAAAAAAGGAAGGAAAATTGTTTTGAAATATCGCGTAGAATTCAGACAGACGCCATTTAGGAGAGGTTAAAGTTTACCACTTACAGTGTTTTAAATGACGATGTAAAAGATTTATGTTACTTTTATGTTACATTCCACCATTCAACAACGTGAAAAAATATGAGGAGTATTCAATTAGATCCATTTTCTTGAGAAAAACGTTTATGTTTTTTCTATTTTTTGGAAAAGCAAGAATATATTTTCCTTAAATAAAAAATTTCTATTTCAATTCAAAGTATTGTTAACTCCTTTTTCGTAGATAAGATATTTTTCATACGTTGTAGTTCAAAACCATTATAAGTGTAGGTTTTTTATATGTATGTAGGTTTAATACTTTTTTGAAAAAAACGCACCGGTAGGTATTATTTTTCAAATCTGAAATTCTGAAATATCGTTAGCATTTGACAAAAGTTTAATTTTAAATATAATAACATAAGTGAAAAAATCTAATAACAGTAATAACGTATGTAATATCTCTCACGATGGTGTTTTCGAAGTTCACATATTTAAACGTTTCTGTAGGAAATCGAATAGGCCATTCAGTAACGCATAGAATCTCTATATTACATTCCGTTGGATAAACCGCTGAAGACAGTGTCGTCACAGATATTTTCTATTATAAAACTAATAACGGATCAAGTCCCATCTCGCTCTTAAGATATACAGGGTTAAACAGTAAAAGGATTTGTTACTTCAGAGCTTGGTATTTCTTTGTTCACAAACGGATTATACCCAAATTTGTAATGTTTCAAACTAAAGTAACAAACCTGACATTTTTAAGATTCGAGTTACTGGAGAAAATTGATAATTAAATATTTTGAAAAATTACTTTAGATAAATAGGTGGCAAAATGAAATATTTATCTCGGTGTTCCCTAAATTTTGCTTTTAACACAAAAATTTATCTACTATAAAAATATTTAATCTTAAATTCAATTCCTTATTTACTGTAATCTGTCTTACACATAACAGACAATTCGCGAGGCACTATAGGGAGATTCTTGGCAAAGGTGTTTGGATGAGTACTCAGACGGTCCAAGTATTTTGCGCTCATATAGGCAATTTCTTCTTTGATGTAGAGATTCTGAGGTCACGGTGTATATGTCGGGGGCAAACAATGAACTCCTTCAATCCAGTTACGTTGTTTGCCTAATTCAGTCATTCCTCCTAATAACTTATTTAAGTAAACAATAATATTTTGTAATACATGTTAATTGTTTTGGTATATTTTCTTTTTGTTCTTTATCACAAAAATATATCAGAATACAAAAATGAAATACAAACTAATATAAGAATCATGTAGGTGATAAATTGTCAAAAAACTGCTACTTGTTGGCGCAAGTTGTACTTTTGTGGCATCTTGAATTACAAACCACTTTCTTTTTGCAACAGATGCATCTATTAGTCAAGCAGTGCTTTTTGCGGGTTTACACGAACATTTAAAATATCCTTGCCCCCAGTCAGTGATAGGGACTGCATGGCTTCATGTTTAGATAGAAAGCTCTGGGGGACATTATCTACAGTAAGAAATTGTTCGTTGGCACGTATTAATTCTGTCTGCTTGAACTAAGATTTAATACGTCCAGCCGAACATCCTACTCGATATACACCATTTTT
>VTPC01007484.1:0-12553 GCA_011009095.1 Ignelater luminosus
AAATTAAAACTAATAAAAAGAAACATTAATTTTGTTATTTATGTAAGGAAAATGTTTTGTTTGTATCATCTCATTCAATAAAGTGACTTTGAAAAAAGTGACTTTACTTATGACTAACCCTTTATGCACTGTTCAAGAGCTTTTCAATAAATAATTTGCCTTAGACTTTGTACAAAAACCTCATGAATCACAAAACAAAGCTTGTTTAGTACTTTCGGATGTCTAAAAGTGGCTTGGAAATAATATAAAGAATTGAAAACTGATTTTGATTTGATTGTCACCTGTTCCTACTAGTGGTCTAAAGCCGAACGCTTTGCTCAAGAACTCATTGGAAGAAGGATCATTTGATTAGAACGTGCCTAAATCGTACTTCTTCATGTGAATAGCTTAATGTAAAATTAATCTTCCATTATCTGACTTGATTGGACTGTGATCGGACCGTGGTCAAAAAGAAAGTATAAATCTATGTGCTTTACTGTTAGTAACTTCCCTGGAACGTAGAATTGGTGCGGTTTAAAGCTGAGATGGGACTCGGTCTGCGACTTGTAACTGGAAAAACCGGAAAAAGAGGCCTAATTCCGTTACGGAATTTCGGAAGATGTCCAATCTCGTAGCTCGAAGCCAAAGACTAGAGGGTTTAATCTAAACTTATTTTTAAGAGAAAAAGAACAGTTTTCGAACTCACTAAAACTCTCAAGACAATTCAAAGATGGTAAAATCCTAAGGGCGCCAGAAGCTGAAGATCAAAATACTATGCCGGGCCACGCAGCTTCTCACAGACCGACACTCTGTATAAATGTGCTATAAATATTACCACCCTGTATATAGGTACACTCAAGTTGGCAGATAGGGCGATAGGTATTTATAACCCTAAACGTACTTATTACGAAAGGTGCTTTCCCAATAGACTTACCCGGGGAAAGCTATCAGCTTATTTATTTTAAAACTAAACAAATGAACAACACCTTCTTTATGGCTAGACTAGAAAACTATTATTAAATAAACACCAGATGATTACGTTAATTACTTTCGACGGTTAACAGCATCGGCTCCTGCAAGTGAGATTTCTCCACCTAATGTCTTTAATCAAAAAAGTCAAACAAAATTATTTTTAATTAAACTAGTTATCTTCCTCTTTTTCCAGGACTGGCTCACAAGCAGTTCACAGGTGATAACATATCCTGAAAGTCTTATAGATACCAACAAAGACACAATAAAACTAACTAGGGTTTTACAATATCTATTTATTTTTATCCTGATTGAATGCAAACAAAAATTAATTAATTAAGTCCGTCCCCAGAGGTTTCAGGACGTAATGTAGCATAGAATTATTAAAATTTGTATAAACAAAATAATTATTACAAAATAGAGAGCAAAAAGAATATACAGAAAAGAAATAACTTACCTTAATTACAATTTCTTTGGCGGCATCCAGTGTGGGAAAAGAGAGAACGTCATCCGCAGCATATTAGCGGGAAAAACCAACCGACCGGCACTTCGATTTGCTAACCAAGCTTCATCTCAAGACGAAAAATGGATTGACGTTCTCTAGTTCTCCGTTGTCCACCACACAACAGGTGTCACACAAACAATGGTCTTTAAGACTCAATAACATTCTACTATGACTTTCGTATGTCCAAAGTTGTTAGAAATGAATTCAAGAAGTCGAGAATTCTTATACAAGCAGAGCGCGTCTAACACAATCCCGAATTATTTATTTTCGGTCACAAAACCTAGCAAACAAAATTGCTCACACCATAAGAAAGTTATCACGGCTAATATGCCGAACTTAATTACGAGATCACACAATTTCTAGTCCGTCAAGGCAAGGTTTTTCTGGAATTTTTACAAGACCTCCTGCATAATAAATTTCCCAACATCCAAAAGTTAAAGCTACACAGAAAGAACTCGTATTAAGAAGTCGTCTGCACGCTTGCTAACGATGTTAACAAGACGAAGATCGAAAGGGAAGTCTGGTTTCGGGGCGCATATCGCACCATATCGCGACTCGAGCTAACACAAACCTCTTTCACACCAACGAAGGGTAAAATACATGGGATCTGCTATTAGGAAAGGGGGATTTTACAAGCCAACGCAGCAGTGTAAATGGTACTGTCGGGCCGCCACAAAGAAGAAATAATCCGTCGGAACCCTTTGTCGATCTTACCGACGGCAAACTCCTATCGAAACATGAAATATTAGGCCTCGACGCAAAAATACAATTTTATAAAGTAAAATAAACATTTTAATGAATGAATTTTTATTGAATAAAATAAACCCATGTAAATTTTATTAGAGAAAAGAAAAGGAATAAACATCTACTTCCAAATTAAATTAAGACAGAAGTCGAACGTTTACATAAGAGAACTATATCGCAATTAATCGTTGTGAATAAGCGCTACATTTAATCACAGCAACGAGATTCCACCTAAATACTCTAAATCTAGCCGTGTCGACCGTTCTAGTTTTAAAATGCTGTCAAATTCTTGTTCTGCACCGGTATTAATGCAAAATCTGTGTGGCTAGGTAAATTGCGACATTTTTCCTTGAAGTCTAAACTATGTGGTCATTATTAGGTAGCACAAAAAGCAGAAATTCAAAATTTATCCTTTATGGCAGAAAAACTTCATTATTGAAGACAGCTGTCGTTGTGTAATATCAAACAAAAGCTGGCTCCATATATGTTGTCCTAAATCATTACAATATTTTGGTCGTCCTGTAGGTATAATGACACTATTAGTTCAAATTTCAGTAATTATTTTTTAAAAGCAAAGATCACAAGCACTTTTTGTAACAGCGAAACATCAAAACCAGAAGCATATGTCGAAATATAATTAGATAATCTATTAACAAAAAGAAAATCATTCGGTTATGGCATCATGCTTTTATAGAACACTCTGTATAATTGAAAATATTTTTTCAACATAAACATAATTTTTGTTTACAATTGCTTTTAGAGGCAGTTTATAATATTTTGACAAATAATAGGGTTATCTTCTGCCTATAAATTGTAGTACGAGTATATGGTTTGTACAGAGTGTCTCACTTAAACTGTTTTTATACCCAGAACAAAAATTTGAAAACACTTTTTTTTGAATATAAATGCTCTGTTAGTTAATTCTATATTCTCTCATACAGGCTGACGGGATACATCGAATTTTAGAAACATCCTAAGAGTTTGTTGTTTATCAATGTACAGGACGTCAAAGCAATAAGTAGCAAACATAAAAAATGATCAATTACATATAAATTAAAAATGAAGGAAATGTTAAACTAGAAAAGATAAGGTGGGTGATATTTTACTGCTTTGTGTATACAATATTATGTACAAATTATTGAAACAAATAAATTTACCAATAAGCAAGGCTAATTATTTCTGATTTTATTCTACCCGAATGTAGCCTTAGCATTGGATATAATATTCTTTGCTATGCGTTTCTAAAACTAATTAAAAAACTATTGCATAATAGGCTCATGTACTTATTTGGTTTTGTTTATTATTTATTGTTTATTAATTCTGAATTAGTTAATTTAAAGTATAACAATGGACAATACAATACCTATTTCTATTTTTAAGCAACACGGCAAGCATATCTTTGTCTAACAATTTCATTATTAAATATTTAAACCTTATTAGTGTCATGGTTTAATGCTATATTTTTATTTTTACAGAATTAATTTTCTAAGATTACGATTGATTTATTGCTATCTCTTATTTTATAAACGTCTTAATCCCTTCACTGCATGAAATACAGTATAATATATAAATAGTCTTTTTATCTAGTATGAACTAATTTCTATTTCCCCACAAATACTTCAGAAACAAGGAAAAACAATATACAAGTAACAAACATTGTAGAATCAAATAAAACAAAGAAAAAGTAAATTGCAAACACTTAAGCAAACAAATAAATTGCAAGGAATTGCAACACACAGTAAAGAAAGAAAATTTTAACCACAATTCGAACTATTTGAAATGTTCTGCGTGCATATGCAGTAGAGTGAAAGGTTTCATCTCGCGAAGGGGCTGGTTAGGTCAGAGGTTACATAATGCAGCCCAGCCCATCTCGAAGAGATACGCTCAAATATTCTAAAAGGAGTGATGGCATTGATTAGATTATAATAATTTAGAATTACCGGATCTTCTTGCTTTTGAAGACGCTGCGTTAACATCACTTTTAGTTTATTAACAATTTTTTTTAAAACAAAATTTATTGCTCCTTCAATTTATTCATCCGTAGGTGTAGTTAACATTTTCAATAAAAATGCACCGTGGATAAATAACATTACCAGGTGTTGAATATAAAATTATTATTCTCCTTTAAATTTATTCTTTGTAAAGCCTTAATATTTTTTTTGCGCTTTTAAAGTTCTTAACCAGTAATTTACAAATTAAAGTAATTTATTCGAATTAAATGAAACGTTTCAAGTCTGTAATTCGAAATAAGGCATAAAAAGTTCTCAGAATGCAACTGCAATAATCCAACCTGTACAATAATTTAAAAATTATTTTGATACACCGCTATGCGTTGTTTAACATTCTACCAGATTGTTTTTGCTTAAAGCAATTAACCAAAAACATTATATTCGCCGAAAGCCAAAAAACATTTTATTGTCAACCTTGGCTTAAACAGGAGACCCGCATAAAGGCCTCTCTTAAATTCTCCGGTAATAATTGTTGTCTCTCTTTTTAAATGCGGCTTTGATTTATGCGATAATGAATTTTTAATCTTTAATCGAGGTAATAAGAAGAAAACAGAATACTGGAATTTTTGTATATAATAGGTGTAAAAAGTTTACATAAATGGCGTTAATTTCCAAAGCTATAAATTCACATGACAAGGTCAGATTATATTATCAAGAGAATAATTCGGAATATTCTTGCAATTTTTACCTTGTTTACTGAAGGTATATAAAATACATATTGATTGTATATAAATATTTTTCTACTTTGACCTCCATAAATCAGAGAAACAATTACTGAATTTCCATATTTAATTCTTTTCTACAAAATTATACCTTCGCCCATTAATAACGCAACATATATCACAGTTTTTGTATGAATTTTCAAGTCAACACCTTAGAAATAATAAAATTCCTAACGGTGTTTTCTCACAAACATAAATATATAAATATTCTACATAGAGAAAGACCCATTGAAACATACAATAAAAAAAAAGAATTCTTCAAAGGGAATGCGCTTACACGTTATCAAACCAAGAAACTGCCTTTCTTATCGAGATAAATTTGCTTCAGTATTGCATTTTGCATTCCGCGTTAAAATAAACGATAACATTAATATATAGACTGTATTAAAATACACCGCCTTTATATGTAAGAATTGCAAAAATGAGTTTTAAATTAAAACAAGAAGAATGCCGGGGATTACTTTGCCGCAGTATTATTACGAAAGAAAATATAAAGGTGCAACTGAGCGATTAATTTTACTATTTCCCATTATTATTATTATTCAGACAAGAAAATTATTAAAGCTTATTATTGTTAATTAAGTAATAATAGCAATTAATTTTAAAACAGAAATTAATTGTACTTTATGTGGAATGCATAATATTTTTCATACAATTATTTAACTGACACTATGGATTTTATATTTTATTTTATTTCATTTTATTGTTTTGATTAATTCTAGAATTAATAAGTTTGCAATAATATTAATAAGCATTGTTTGTTTAATTAGCTACTAGAAAACTATTACTTTTATCTATGCTAAAGACATAATAATTCAAAAAGAATTAGATCTTAATTTTATTTTATAGTAGAGGGCGTTGCTACGTTTAGTTTTGTATAATTGGACACGACTGACCAAACTAATTTAGAATTAACTCAAATAATTTTGCCTTTGGCTTTTTTATAATTAATGTAAATGCTATAATAACTAATAACAGGATTTTTGATCAGTACAAGGTAATTATGTCAAATAAAAACAAATTGTAAAACAATATTGTAACGTTATTCTAATGGACTTAAATCATAACAAATTGATCGCAGATACGCTGTAAGTTTAGAATTTTAATAATATTTTGATTTTTGTTACATTATAATAGGCATTCTTCAGTTGTAAACTGAAATGTAAGAAAAATCCAATTTTACTTATTTAATAAAATCTTTAATTGCACAAACCAACTACCATAATAATGATAATGATCTTTTTTAGATCTCAGGGAAAAAAGCTTTGATAAGTAAAATTGCGTTTTCTGTACTTTTTAGGCCACAACTATAGAAGTCCATAATGTCTTCAATATTGAGAACAGCCAAAATGGACATTTTTTATTTTTAACTTGTAATCATCTATGCAAGGGTGAAATATTAAATGTATGCCACGGGACACTCTGTATATGACAAGGGTATATACAGTAGAGTGTCCCGTCCTTGTATGAGAAAATTTTTCTTTCGACCTACACTATCGCAAGAGGTATCAAAATTTGCGTAATTTTACACAGATTACGAAAAAAAAAAATAAAAAAACTAGAATTGCCCGTCATCTTGAGGGCTCTACATTACATTTTTACCGTATGCCTAAAATAATACAAAAATCAAGTTTAAAAGGTATTTGATTATTAAAATTAATGAGACAAAGCACAAGAAAACAAAATAGAGCTTAATAATGAATTACAAAACTTAGAATGTAAACTTATTTTTGTGCCCAAAATTTGGCAGTTCTGCTCGAGATTGCAACTTGGTTCTGATAAAGCCATCTCTAGAACTAGCGTCAGTTACCCTTTGTGAGGCCTCTGTTACCAGTTTAACACATCTTTCCACAGACTGTGTGTGACAAGGAAAGTCAACAATTTCCAAGCTTTTATCTTTTGCCATGACTTGAAGGTCTTCATTAGAAATATGTCGAAGAACCGGTGGTGGTGTAACTTGACACTCATGCCACACAATAATCTCGGTGTAATCTCTAACAGAAAAGTTAATTTTCGGAGGTTTAAATATCCTGCGTTTTGTGCTACCTTCAGCTTCTCTAGCTTTTATTATTCTTCGCAATGCCAGCACCCGAATGTGGTCTCTATCATCAAATAACATACTAGCAAGTAGGTTTTCTAGGTGTGCAAAAAAACATTTCTTTCGATAACAGAATCCACAACAGACCTCAGATTTTTGGTTAAAAATCGAGAGTACATAATTAGTTGAAAAATATGTTTGGGTCCGTCCTTAAGAGATGTATTTTGCTTGATTAGGAACCAAATCGGAGTGTATACTTTAACCACATAGTTGACAAGCAATTGCAAATTTTCTGATGGATTAAAAGTACTTACGTAAAGTCTGAGTATACGATTAGCAGAAGTAAGCCATCTCGAGTGTACCATTTTCCCAGGTTGACGGTTTGCCAGCTCAGGAGAACAGGAACCAGTTGATACAGCTTGACATATCTCATAATGATATTTTTGATCCGTACTTAGTTCATCGACCACATTTTTCGGCAAGCCAGGCAAATTACCAGTCACAGCACAAAAAGACACCGTGGTTTTATTTTTGCAACCGGCTAATTGTTTTTCAATAGGTCCAGAATATTCTCTAGGACCCGAAGTGCAACTATCTACGGTCAAGAATAAATGACAAAGGGGTAATTTGTTGGCATGAAGCAAACAAACACACCATTGTAATGGTCTCTCTAAATACTCCTCTAAATATTGAATCACGCCACCCTTCTAACCGATGTTAGTTGCTGTTCCATCACATCCAATGCAAATCACCTCATCTAAATTCCAACCTTGACTTGTTACTTAATTACCTAGTAATATTGATTCAGTGTTGTCACATTTTTAAAAACGCTGCATGCTAAAGCAGTTGATTTTTCGAAAACGAAAACAACTTTTTTGAGATTTTCATGATGGTACATAATCCGCAATAAATCTTTCTTATGATGAAAAACGTTATTATGCAGATATTTAAGATTTTCTAGTCGTTTTTATCCAGTAAGATTCTTAAATTGAAACCGCTAGAACTCGATATGGAAGGCCCGGAGAGTGTTTTGTTATACTCAGTTTTTGCTTAGATCAAGGAATCACGCTATGTTGATATTATGCCCCATTTATAGATACCCTGTATATTAATTTGGAATATTCAATTATGATCAAAATTTGAGAAGCTTGGTGTGGTTAAAGTTTCCATTTACCGCGAAAAAGCTGTGATTATACTTGCGTGATCAAAAACTAGCACATCTGAAAGATTTACTCCTAGATACTTAATTTTCTTACTAATACTTATAGAATTTATTGCATTATCTGAAATTAATCGTGAACTTGAAGTGGAGATCAATCTCGTTAAGCCTGTTTTCCGTCATGTGTAATAAATTTAAATCAGATTCTTTGCAATTAAAAATATCATTTGCAAATCTAAAACAGATATACGATTAGCGTCAGCTACTAAAGAATAACCATACGGTGATCTACTAGGCTTTTCAGTTAATTCATCAAATACGTAATTTAAACATAAATTAAATAACAAACGTGACAAAGCCGCTCCTTGAAGTACACCTTTGTTAAGATCAATTAGAATTTCTCATACTTCAGTCAATGAAAGTTTCATTTCCTGTTAGTAGATTGACAAGATTTTGTATTTTTTCAGGAATTTCCCAATGGGCACCGGCAAGATGTTTTACAGGCAGTTTAAAACTGTTCTGTTTTACTTATGCAAGTCCATACTAGATAGGTTCACCGTTCCCAAAAGTTGTAATATGACCTGCTTGACATTTCTATATTCTGTAGTAGTTTAGAGGAACTCATGGGCAAATATTCTTTTTTCCCATCAAGCTTAACTGGTAGAAAGTTTTACTTCATTTGCGAAATCGACTATTGTTATTATTATTATTATTATTATTATTATTAACAAGTAAGTTTTGCGGTTGTGGGGTCAGTGAGGGATGGTTGAATCCGCTGTAATAAAATATGACTAAATTTGTTTTTTTAGTGATATGGTTTGACGAAGATAAATCTGTTGAACTTTTTTCAGTGGTAATCTCGCCTCGAATTTGATTTTCCCGTGTGGAGCATTACACATTTAGTAAAATTCAAAGAAAGCAACCAATTATCGCACCATTTTAAGAAATTGTTCAAATTATTTTGAAGTTGATAGTGAAAGTTGTTTGAACTCGCACTGTATCTTCATGTCATTCCATAAAATGGAGTATGTTGGGTAAATCTGAGATATACAGTAGGAACAGGAGGGGTCCAATAGGAACGTCACTCAAAACGAGAAGTAAAGATGAGAAACTGCCATTGATTTTTACTATGAAGAATTGTCCGTTCAAAGACTCTGTTACCCAATTTATAAAAACTTTCTTTAACGTAGAACTATCAACGTTTTCTGATAAGTTTCTTATGGGAGATACGGTCGAAGGCCTGTTACAAGTGATTTCAGGATTTTTCTCCAAGTACTAACTAATTTAATTGGTCTATAATCTTCAGCGTTGAGTTTATTCCTGTTGAGCTACGTTTCATATGTCATGTACAGTACAGGTTCCAAAGGATGCTGACATAATGATTGATAAATGATAAGAAAAAAGGTAAGCAACAGTTTTAGAGAACATAAAATCAAACCAGTCAGAACAAGGCAATTTGCCAGATTCAATGGATGGCAGATACTTCATTATCTGGTACGTTTGAGTTTGATTCGTTGGAGTAGGCCAAAAAGAATTTTTCTGTGAGAATATTTGCAATTTCAGAATTGTTTTTACAAAGTTTCATTTGTTAATCCACTGGTAATATTTGGTCGCAATAGTTCCTGATCTAAAATTGATAACTTTCTTCTTCCAAAATTACAAGAAATCTCTTACATGATACATTGAAACGAAAACATCTTATCACTCACGACCAGCAATTCTCAAATTGGCCAAACTGATTCGTATAACGGCAAAACTTGGTGGCAGCTCAAACGTCAAATCTGAATTTTTTTCCTACATGACAGTTTTTATGCAAGAAAACAGCTTTACAATTTACGGGGCTCCAAAAGAAATAAAAAAGGGTTTATAAGAGTACTAAAATCTCTCATAAGGCAACCTCAATCGACTGTCGAAGACCGTACGTTAGGTCTGTATGCGACTAATTCGATTGGGCAATTGCCTTGCTACGTAGTTTAGTTACAAGTTGTTAGGATTACCCACTCGAGAGCTTAGACCGATTACGATCATTGCCTGTAGAATCTGAAAGCTGATTGTTTGCTGCTGCTCATGGAAATGTTCTCTATATTCCATATACGCACGAAAGGACTCGGGAGAATATTCAATGTCTTTGATTTTGTTTCTTCTAACAGTTACATATTATCTTCCTAAATAGTCATGCCGAAATAAGCAGTCTTAGAGTCGAGTTAGTCAGCCAAGAAGAAATTATCGCGTGCCATGTCAAGATGAGAGATACATTGATTACTTCAATTATTACGTTGCGTATCACACTAAATATTAATGATGAACATAAATAAGTAAACAGCTTTATTCGACAACAGCTCTTTAGCATGATACTGCATTCAAGTTGCTAGTAATCTCAACAATGTTGAAACTGTAGTCTTAGGAAATAATTTTAGAATATTAAAAAAAACGTGTTGACCTATGACTAAAACAATCTACGGTGTCTATAAATGTTTTTGTCAAAGTATACTAAAATGGATTGCACAATCTCCAGTTGTACACATAAAAATATTGTTTTTGGTGGGTTAGTTAGACGTATAATTATTAAAAATAACTCGAAATTTAGTTTATTAAAACAATCATTTTTGTACCCTTTCCAATAATATGAATAAACAAAAAACCCGAGTCTGCCTGAATTTAATTTACCTGTTGTAGTCAGTTCAACAAACTTAAAATAAATATCTAACAACAAGATATGCAATTAAACTTGAATTTGGTATATTCCTAAAACTGAAAAGAACATAATTTATATCAGTGTTACATGACTTTCTACATTCTCTTATTTTAATTCCAATAACAACACTATTTCAGACATATATTAGCTTTTTATGTAGGAAATTTTGGCTTCAAATGCTTAAAGATGACCTTCCAATCTGTGCAAAAATAGAACAAGATAAAGTACAACAGTATTTTGGTAATTTCTAGTAATTTTTAGTTTTTTACATTTAATGGATTTATGTTCAAAAATATTGTAAAACAAGAAAAAAGTTTTTAAATTCCATTTTTGTACACATTTGTGGGAAGAACCACATACAGGAAACTTAAATTACCTTTTTTCGATATACCTCTTCAATTTTATAAAACTAATTAAGGAATTTAAATAGGAGTCGGAAATGTAGAAAATAATAAAGGAACTTAAAAAATTCAGACCGCAAATAGAACATTATTGGAATGACTATCACTTTTATAACCGCAATATAGCTCGATTCATTCGAACCTAAATACTAGAGAATAGATGGATGGTTTTATTTTAAGATTTAAAAGGTAGGTCTGGTATTTCCTGTCTTACAAACGATATGTTATTTAAATAGTCATCATTCTATTCAATTTTTTCATTGTTCAATCGTCATTTGATTTATTTAAAAAATTTAATGAAAACTTTTGTAACATACCCAACAAAAATTGTAGGTTAATGTCTTGCAAAAATAATTTCAAAGACGAAATGATAGAATGGAAATATTAGCTTACAAGGTTTAGCCGTTAAAAGTCATGATTAAAAAGATAAGAAGAGCAATAAATAAAAAATAAAAACCTACAAATATATCATGAAATATTTATTACTATTGTCGTCGACTACCAGTTTTCAACAAGATGAATGAAATATTTGGTGTATTCTCAAAGCTGTTAATTTTGGTTTTAAATGTATAACACCTACGCCTTTTGATTTCTTTAGAATTCTTTATAAACATTTATGCAATATTAGAATTTCAAAAACTTGCATAAATTACTGGGGAGCTTTAATATATTACTAATGTCAAAAAAATGTTTTCTTAAATTTATATTTCTGTTGTTTATCAGATTTTATAAATTTTTAACAATTTTATTATAATGATTTTGAAGCAAGTTGTGACATACTTTTTTTGTCTGTTAGCTATTATGAATAATACATCAGTGTGGGCTATGTGAAAAATCTCTTTGAGTAATCTCTTACTTCTGCAATATCTATTTTGACGATTATCAGAAATCTGAGATTTGCTCGTATTTACTGTGCGTATTTCCATTTTATCTGGTGTTTTCGTTACGTAAAGTATATGGGAATGACACGTAAGTTTGAATTCCGTTGGCATTTCCACCGTTAGCCCTATACAAATTCCACTCGATCAGCGGGAAGCACATGAATAATTTCTACTAAATTACTGACACGGTTACCTGATGACTGCGTGAATACTCAATTTGGTGCTTCTTGTTTGCCTTTAATAAAACTGCAACTCACTTTGTAACATATCTTAGTTATTAACTATACATATAGGACTACGATATATTCTGTCTGCTTCTGGCACAAAATTTAGTTTTATTACCAACTGATTGGCCTAGTGACCTCTCTTGTTTTTCGCTTATCAATGGATATAGTAGGTACGTTTTTTACATCTAAATAAAAAATTAGTAAGATAGGACAAGTCGTTCATA
>VTPC01007487.1:6127-16789 GCA_011009095.1 Ignelater luminosus
ATGATACTGCAATATTATCAACAGACATTAATGAAATTACATGTTTGCAGAAATTGTAGAATGATTTCAATTTAATATCAAAATGGTTTACACGACATTATATTTTTATAAACACTAAACAAACTCAAGCTCTTCAATTTTGAAATTCTAGCATAAATTACACTCTACGAAGTCATAACGAGAAATGCTTATTTTCTGGAAATTTAGTTAATTGCAGTTCTTGCCACAAAATAAACTGTCTAAATGAAGTCAAATATCTTGGAATAATAGTGCAAAAAGATATGAAATGGACTAGACACATAGAATATGTATCTAACAAATTAAAAAGCCTATTATATACATTCTATCAATTACGAACAATTTTGCCAGTGCAAACAAAAATACTAATTTATAAAACTTTGGGAGAATCAATAATAAGATATGGTCTGACGATTTATTGTCATACATATAAAATACACCTGGAACCTCTATTAAAGGCGCAAAATAATTTCTTAAAGCTTATAAAAAATAACAATAAAAGAACAGATGACATAAGGAAAGAGCTTGAAATTTTGAGAATTGATCAGTTACGGGATTATATTACCATTTTTAAATATTATTTTAATAAAACATTTCAACAGATTCAAGAAACTACATATAACATTCGACCATCATCCATAACTTTCATCACTAATAGGTACAATAATTTCTACGGAAGAAACTCTATTTATTATTACATTCCAAAATTACTAAATGAATTTCCTTATAAAAACATAAAGAAAATTTCTGAGCTGAAAAAGAAGCTTCGTGGATGGTTAATTAACAGATAAATTTATAATAACTTAAATATTTATTTCTCAAAGAATACATAATTATTTGTTACTACGTTCAAAATCTTAAGTTCTTATTCGATTTGGTCTTTTCGTTACAGTTATACTAGTATATTATATATTGTTAATATAAAACCTGTAAAAAGTCCATATGGACTCACAGGCAATTAATGCAATGTAATTATAATAATATATAAATAAATAATAATAATAATTATAATAATAATATTTCCAATACAGAAATCTGGGTGTGGTTGCCGTAATTCGTGTGAACGGAAATTTAAATAAATTAATATTGCATCATAAGACGGGATAAGGTTAGGGGTGTGGTGACCTTCCCGGTGAGTTGATAATAATAAAACGTTTATCATTGCATGTACATTCTTAGAAAAACCTTTCTGAATTGTATGAATAAAATTTAAATATTTATAACGTTTTTCTTTGACTTTCAATCTTTGAAACTTGTTTAAAAGAAAATATATACAGGGTGATCATTTTAAAACTTCCCACCTTGAATAACTCTTTAATTAGTAAAATTATCAAAAGTCGCTGAAACGCGTCGCTTTTGTTTTGGAGGGGGACATTTAACAACCTACTCTGATCAGTTGAAAAACTTTTAAAAGTCAGTCGAGGGCGCTCTGGAGAAAAATAAAATCAATACCCAAAAAATATGTTGTATCATCCTTTACATAGAAAAGAGTGTTGATATAAGACTAAAGGTTAAAAAGCGCTGAGTGTACAAAATAATTCTAAAGAGTATACCGTGATACAGACGCATAAATAGGATTCCAAATTGTAGGACCATATTCTAGTTTGGATCTTATTAACGAGTAATATGGAAAAACGATAATTTGAATGTCATTGACAGACTTCGAGGCGTACTATATTTCAGACTTCCTGTTCAATAAGACTATCCATCGGAGATTTTAACAATTACTAACAAAAAGCAAAATTTTAGGCTTTATAATTTTAATAAAAATGGGACGGTAAAAACTTTTTTTTTTCTTAATATAGCTCGAGACAATTCTGTAACAGATACATAACAATTGAGCAACACTAAAAGACTGCCCCGTTCAGACTGTTACAGGAACGAACAAGAGCAGACAAATTTTTAAATATACTTATGTAGGCGTTCCATTAGAAAAAAAAGGTGCCTTAAATGAGACAGTCTGTTTATAAATGCAAAAGTATATAATCACTCTGTCAACGCTATTTAGTAACATTTTTTACGCTTTTTACAAATAACAACGCTATTCTCCATTGAAGCATCTTCTGTAAATCGTTGAGTAATTTTTAAAAGTTGGATACTAGTTTTAACGAGACAATTAATTGGAGCATAAAGTTGTTCAAAATTTAAATCAAGGTTTACAAAAAGTTTCTAGTTCACTTATATTAAAAAGCAGATAAGAAAGGATGTTCTTTTAATAAGGGTACACTTTAATTTTATCCGGAATTAAACTTTTAAACTGTTTTAGAATTCACGACTAGCTTATCTATGGATTACTTGATTAATAATAGATTTTCAGTTTATCGATCTAAATTGAAAAACTTTTCTTGTCGTCGTACATCGAACGGCTCTTATTACACAAAGGTTCCTAATAAAAGAAGCCCGAGTTCTGTTTGTACGGATATTCATCTATCTACTACTAATTTTCCAGGTTGTGCATTCGCTGGAATATTAAAAGGGAAGTGAAAGAAAACTCAACAAGCAGTGATGTGTATCTTGATATTTTTCAAAGAAATCTTTAACATCAAAGAATCTAAGGCGGATTGAAGAGGGTGTATTAAAAATCCAAGGTTGGGTCTTGATTTTGGTTATTAAATGGCGATAATAGCTAACAGGATAACCAGGATGTTAATTATCTGTCGACTCTAAAAGCGGTATGAAATTCAATCTGGTTCATTTCAGTTCGCCTAGAGATGATAACTTTGTTAATCATCCGGCTGAAGACATTGGCACCCGAACTTGCATTAGAATAATTAGCTCTTTGTGTTCTAGGTTTCCATAATCCAACTGTATGTGTTAGATTAAATTCTAAGCAAGCGAACCTTATTAAAGTTTGATGCTAATGAAAATAACCCCCACTATTCGTATGCTATATATAAGGAAATTAAGGTATTGTGTTTGAATTTTAAGATTCATTTAACACGTTTAACAATGTTATTAAAGCATGTATGAGATGGAAGACAGAAAAGGAAAAAGAAATTCTGTCTAGTTTTGTCACTTCCACTTCCTCTGCGGGGATTTAAAATTGTACCGCGCAATAGAACGTAATCCAACGGTCTGTTTCCTTGGTTTCAGTCGTGGTTTTCCGGCGAGTGAAGTAATTTAGTCAAGCTCGGCAGCTAAACACAGCCTCTTTGGATCTCGACCTTTGGGGTTCTAAAATATACGGCGGTACTAACTTTTAGGTAATTTTTTCAACAGCGCTCTTGAAACCGACTTTTCTACTGGGATTTGTTCATTTACGTGGTGGTCGGTGAGTAAAAGAGACAAAACTGGTAAACAAAGCTTTTCAGTAAGTTAAATGCAGTATCATTATCTCTTTGTGGTGGCATATGCCGGAACATCAAACGGCAAACACGGTAAACATATATTAATATTCATAACCAGACTAATAAATTCTTGCCCGTCTAAACTTGTTATACCCACTATATTAATTAAAGGGAAGCAGAGTTCATATACTGTACTTGCCAGTGTTTGTGACTGAATGAATATTTATTTCTGATATGGGATAGAAAACAAGCACTGATTATTACACTTTTTATGAAAATAATAAATGCAATTACAGCAAACAAGCTTGCAATAATGATAAATATTTTTTTTCTCGAAAGGTAGATGCTACTATTAAACTTAAGTTTAATCTCTATACAGAGTGATAAACTCAAATAAAACGTTCAATAGCGTTTTGATACATATACAATTATACATACATAACATTATTAAAAACATAAATAAACTAGATGTTATGGTGACTAACTGCATTGATCTAAGGTCCAAAAGCCATGTATTCAGTCTTTATCCAACGCTAGTAGCAACAGTGATTTTATAAAGCTAGTCTACTCATTCATTAAATATACTTTGTATTTGTACTTTAAGAAAAATGTTTTTAAAACATCTAGTGTAAGAATATAATGTGAAGGTTTGTGTTCTATTAGATGTTTAGCATAATTAAATTTGTTTAGATGTTTGTAGTAGTATATGTTTGTATCCAATACCAAAGTTCTTAAGCTTTTAGCCAAGGTACATACACATGTAAAATGAACAATTTAATTTGTAAGTGCTGGACTGTATGGAAGCTTCCTAATTAATGAAGGTCTTAAACTGCCATCTGGCATGACATGTAACAATAAATTTTATGTTAACTTATTAGAAATCACAAACGCAAAGTTCAAAATTTCTAAGCAATGTATATTTGAGAAATCTACAATTAAAGGCTTTATTAGCAGCTAATACAACTTGATTAATAATCTTTACAAAAGAAAGCTTAAAATTAAGAGTAATGCCAAGATCAAGTTACTTAACTACTATAACCATTGTTTAAATAGTGATAAAGTATTGGGGCATTTCTCTATATTTAAACTGAGACGTTACATCAGTCACATAGCAAGTTAATGATGGTTTGCAAATAGGTGCATTCGGCTTATTTGATGAAATATTTTACAATCACCAGTGACTAATAATGTTAAAGAGAAGTTGTTAATAGAGATTGAAAAGTGCAGGGGCTTCAAATTGGAACCCTGAGGAATACCTGATTCAGAGGTAAATGAAATAAGAATAGTACGTTCAAAAAGATAGAAATGTGCAGTTGTTTGAACTGCAAACGGTAGAGATCAGAAGCACGTTTTTGTGTACACTGTACACTTTCCCTATTGGTTATATAGCTGTAAAATTTCTAACAAAAGTGTTTTGATCTTCAGCAGCCAGTGATAATGAGATGTAAATAACAGATACGCAAGGAATTATTACAACCATTAAGAGCTTGACAACAGTAAAGACACAATGCTAAAGCGTATAAATTTAAAAGAGTACTAATGGTTTGAATCAAACCACTGTTAGTTGCTAGTAAAACTTCTTCACATTTAGTGACATTGCAAACTGCCAGATTCCTCTCCTGCAAAAACAACAAAATAATCAAGAAAAACTGTATTATCTAAAATATAGTTGCTTAACCAAGTCTCGGAGAAAGATATAAATCACGAAAGCAGCTTTTCAAGACATTAAAAATTTGATTAAACGATGACCGATGAGGCTCTCTTCCTGTGTTTCATTTTCTTTAGTTGTAGTTAACACATTGGTTTATCCTGCTCTTTTACCTCACTATAGGTCAGTTTTTGAATATAGACCCGTTTGGGGTTAAGTGCTTTAGTGTACAGTTCTAGTTAAGAAATGACCGTTGTCTGTAGTAGAAGTTAGAAACTCTACACATTGCACCACTCTCCTGAAGACTGAAGCTAGAAAACTAAAAGTGAATTTTAAAACAAAATCTATTGCTGGATTTAAAAGAATTAGATGCAAATATATATAATTAGAAGCCTTGAAAATTAAAAAAAAAGTTACTTTTAGCATAAAAGCTGAACGGGTTTGTATGTATTTTCCAAACCTTGGTGGGTTAACATTCCGCGGGCAGGTAGCCGCTTTATAATACTTTTACCTGCTTCATTTCTCTTTGTAAACATAGATGAATAGGAAAAGGATCCATGCAGTAACAAAACTAGCTGTTATACGCTTTGACTGCCATAATATAGAAAGCATGGGTTAAAGGAAAATAGATTTAAAGTCGTGGTGAAATTGTCCAGTCTGGATAATCCTAAACGGGTCTAAATTGAAAAATTGAACTAGACGTGCCCTGCCTCTCCTACAATTAACACTCACATTATACAATTTTGTGAATCCTGCCTTGATTACTTCTGAAGAAGGCTTGTATTTAAAACTTAGCAGTTATGAAATATTACTCTTACTTATGTTTCTTCTTCTCTTTCTTTAGTAAATAATTGCATTGTCCTGTAGGTTTTCATTGTTACATCTCATAAAAACAAATTCTTGAAGTTAAATAGATCTTGTTATTAGCGAAGTTTCTTTTTTTTTAATTCTGAGTTTGTTAAGAAAATTCGAATCTACATCTCTAAACCACCAAGTTGCGTTGACGTTAAGTTTATTTTTAAGAAATATAGAAAAATTTATTTACTGCTGTGTTACAGTGTTGTACCTTTACAGAACAATATGTTTTTATAACAGCAGCAGTATATCTTAATGATGTAAGCTTAAACTGCACATGGCTCCTCCAGAAATAGTATTTTTACTTTTATAATTTACTAAAAGCACAATTGCTGAAATATGAAAAAGAAGATGGAAGTCTAGTTTTACTCTATACTTTCAGGTACTCAGACAACTGTCAGTCATGCAAATCATGTCACCTATTGATAACAGAAACATGCAAGTTAATTTGTAGATTAATCTTTAACCGTTTATGAACAGACTTAGCTTTGCACAGTTGTAATTCGTAGGTCTCTTAGTAAATATCTTTCTTTTTTATAATTTTCTTAAATCACCTACAGTGTTCTATTTGAAGGAAATTTATCGTATCTACAATGTGAATGTCTCTATTGCCGTAAAAACATACCATATTTATGGTAAGACCAACTTTGTATCATGATTTTAAATCAGATATTTATGTTAAATCTCATATTATACCGCTTGGATGGATGTGTCGTACCAATATAAAAATACATAATATTTCACATTTCACATAGCAACAAAATTCCAGTTTCCCACTCGTCAGACATTCTTCAAACTTAACTTACAATTACCCCTTTTTATCGTAATGATATTTATTGAGCTCGCATTGATGCATCATCCTATTCCAGGCGGTATATCATTCATTTGAAATAGATTGTTAATACGTTAAAGATTACAAAAGGTATACTGTCGTATATAAGGCCAAATAGATTACCAAAATGTTTTTTTAACATTAAGTGAAATTCGTTGATGTCGATGTATGTTTATTGCTCTGTGTTCGGCAAGCAAGTGGCCGAGACCGGCCGGTGCAGAGTGCAAGGTGTCGATAATGCAGGTCCAGGGAATGCAACTTACAAAATGTTCCTAAACTGCAAATCCTAGCAATGCATAAGCAACTAGCTTCTACATACCGGCGGCCTTTGAAATATTAATTTTCAAATGATAAAAACATAAATAAATACAATACTTAATAAAATCATAATCAAATCATTATACTTAAAACAATAATATTATTCTTAAATAAACAAGAATTTTAATGTATGCAAATCTTAAATAAAGTTACTAACTGATAAGTTTTTACAATTTAGCATTATGCAACTGAACGTTCTTCGATAGGGAGAAGACGAAGTTTCTGCACTGCACGTTTCGTTGTGCCAGTGGACGTCTTCACAGTCACTACCCTTGTGATTTTGTCGTGACCAGGATGTATTTCCAGGACACGTCCCATACTCCAGTACAATGGAGGTAGATTGTCGTCCATTAATAGCACAAGGGATCCTGTCTTCATCAAATCAGCTTCATTTGTTTTCCATTTTGAGCGTACTTGTAAATTTATTAAATAGTCCCTGGACCACCTTTTCCAGAATAGCTGGAACATTCGCTGCAGCCTTTGATATTGATCAAGGCGACCATCTGGTGATTGAATAAGATCGTGTTGGGGAATGGCTAAAAGAGGTTCACTGATCAAGAAGTGACCGGGGGTTAATACTGAAAAGTCAGAAGGATCTTCTGACAAAGGAGTTATGGGGGAGGAATTTAATATTGCCTCAATTTGAGCAAACAAAGTGGAAAGTTCCTCAAAGGTTACAACATTTTTGCCTCTTACTCTAATTAAATGGTATTTTGCTCGTTTGCACCATTTTCCAATAAGCCACCATTATGTGATAAAATGCCATCGTGTTGAATTTTGTAGTAAAAAATCTGAGATGTTGTTTTTAACAAAGTTTTCGATGTCCCTATAAATTTTTTTCAATTCATTATTGGCACCTGTGAAGTTAATGCCATTGTCACTATAAATGGTTCTACAAAGACCTTGTCTTGAAACAAATCTCTTCAGATCATTGAAGAACGATTCAGTTCTATGATCGCTAACAGCTTCTAAATGAACCGCTTTAGTTGTGAAGCATATAAAGATACAAAGGTATGATTTGATAACAGCTCTGTTCCGAAATTTGCCGTCTTTTGTATTGAATGGACCAGCAAAATCAACCCCTGTGACATAAAATGGTCGATACTGTATTACTGGGTCTGAAGGCAAATCGCTCATTTTTCGAATAATTTTACTGGGATGTATTTTAAAACAGGTGACACAGTTTTTTATCACACTGCGAATTGCCCGGCAGCCATTGAGTATCCAGTATTTGACATATACAAACGATAAAATAGAAAGAACGCCAGTATGTAAGTGTTTATGGTGTTCATTCAATATGATTAATCTAGCCAAAGGGTGTTTGGAATCCAGCAAAATTTAATGTTTAAAATCGAATGATAACGCGGAATTTTCCAAACGACCACCTACGCATAACAAACCGTCGGAATTTATGAAAAGTTACAATATTTTTGATTTCTTCGATATCGGTTTTGAAGTGCGTAAAGCGTTTATTTCGTTTGAAAACATCTCGGATTGTGCTATCTTTAAGAATACGTTTGTCGCGTTTTCTAATTCCTGTACCTTATTTGTTGAGAGCATAAAGCCTCATAGAAAACTTGAAACTCTAGTAGAAGATCAATGCTTTTACTTTTGTTGAAATTTTTGTCTGCGAGTACATGTTCTGGAATGTTCAATAATGACTCTGCAAAATCTGAACTTGGTAGATTCTCAGTTAATTTTTCTAATACTAGAAAACAAAACCCTTTAGTATATGAACTAGTTTGAGATTTTATGGCAGTGCTGACGGTTTCACTAACGTTCATGGTCGAATTACCAACACCCACTACTGGAATTTTATTTTTAGCAAAAGGTAACCGAAGCCTTTTCGCTAGCCTAGTCGTTATGAAATTTGACTGAGACGCGTTATCTAATAATGCGTTGCAATGTTGCCAATTCCCATAATTATCTTTGATTAATACCGACGCTGTTGACAGTAAAATCTCGATCTCCGGTTTTGAATTATAATTTACGACTACACTGAGATTTGTGCTCGGACTTACGTCAATATCTTCTATTGATTCGTTTTTGTTAGCATATATGTGTAACATGGTATTATGTTTTTCAAAACACACCTTGCAGCCTTGAGCTACACATTCATTGAGAGCATGATTTGTTCTCAAATAATTAGAGCAAATTTTGAGTTTGTTTATTTCGTTAATTCGAGATTCCACTGGCAGGGATAATAACGATTGACAATAATAGATTGTAGGTATGTGCGCCTTCACAGAACATGCATTTCGAATTACGATTAGCAGTGGAAATTAATGATTGCGTTTCATTAGCGTGTCTTTCAAAAGTTTGATTTTTATGTGAGTTAATTTTGAATAATACTTTGCTTTCAGTTTTCGATTTATAGACACTCATTTCGATTAATTTACATCTATCATTTAAGAAATTTAGAATTTCGCTTAACTTAGGCGAACTACATTTTTTATCGATAATTGATTCATCCCAATGGGATGCTGTTTTTGAATCAAGTTTAATTGACAAGAAATGAATGAGTAACGTATCTCACGATTTTACTGGCTCATTCAATACCTCAAGAGCGCGGCATCGTTTTTGAAACTCATCGAATTAGTTTCTGAGGGTGTACTTTTTAGAAACTGTTGGTAAATTGAAAAGAGCCCTGATATGATTTTTTATTATTAACGCTTTATTTTCATACCGTTCCGTAATTAACGACCAAGCAATTGCGTAATTATTGCTAGTTACGGCTATGGAGTCTAACACTTTAGCTGCTTCGCCCTTTAAAGAACCTCATAAATAATAAAATTTTTTAACGTTAATTAAGTTTGAATCATTGTGTACTAAACTTATATAAAGATCTCGGAATTGTTCCCACTTATCAAAGTCACCGTACAATTTAACTAATTGAATTTGCGGAAAATTAGATGTGCTGGAAGCTTTGGGATCACTACTTACAATTGGACGTATATTTATTAAAGATTTGTTTAATAGATCTTTTCCTTTCCCAACAGCCTCAAAATATTTGTTTTCGAAATCCTCGGGCTCGTCAGTTTCGATTTCACTTGCATCCAGCAACTGTAGTTCTCCTTGTATTTCGTTGAATTGTTTGAGTAAATTTGCAATTGTTGGCAAACGTTGTTCTAAATTTGAAATTTTATCTTCTGAAAACTTTGTTAAAACCGTTACGAACCTTGTTAGCGAAGCTTTGATCTTAAAGATATATAAATAGCAGCAATTCTCTATGTTAATCAGAACAATTTTACTTATTTCTGATTATTCATCATTAGATACTTAAGTGCTAGTTTGTGCCAACATGTATTTATTGATCTTTTCATTATTTCTATTAAATGTGTTGTCACGCAAGGATTTCACTTAAATTCTACCCTCTAAGTCGTTGTATCAAGAGAGCTGGTATCGTGGCATTTTGGTGGAGGCGCCGGGTATTAATCCCGATACTTTTTGCGTCTTCTACAATAGACTGTCCAAATTAAATTTGAGTAACTACCTACTTTTGTAAAACTAACTCCTTAGTTTCATTTGTTTATAAATATTCTAGACGTAGACATCAAATAGATGCTAGACATAAACAAAATAGATCGTGTTGTATATTTCAATACGTAGTAGGCAGTAATCTATGTTGTTTCCTAATTTTTATATTTTTCTTCATTAGGCCCTTAGCTTATACCGATCCTTTACAGTTTTTACAAAAGGTTTTA
>VTPC01007487.1:16838-37522 GCA_011009095.1 Ignelater luminosus
AGTGCGTAAAGCGTTTATTTCGTTTGAAAACATCTCGGATTGTGCTATCTTTAAGAATACGTTTGTCGCGTTTTCTAATTCCTGTACCTTATTTGTTGAGAGCATAAAGCCTCATAGAAAACTTGAAACTCTAGTAGAAGATCAATGCTTTTACTTTTGTTGAAATTTTTGTCTGCGAGTGCATGTTCTGGAATGTTCAATAATGACTCTGCAGCATCTGAACTTGGTAGATTCTCAGTTAATTTTTTCTAATACTAGAAAACAAAGCCCTTTAGTATATGAACTAGTTTGAGATTTTATGGCAGTGTTGACGGTTTCACTAACGTTCATGGTCGAATTACCAACACCCACTACTGGAATTTTATTTTTAGCAAAAGGTAACCGAAGCCTTTTCGCTAGCCTAGTCGTTATGAAATTTGACTCAGACGCGTTATCTAATAATGCGTTGCAATGTTGCCAATTCCCATAATTATCTTTGATTAATACCTACGCTGTTGACAGTAAAATCTCGATCTCGGGTTTTGAATTATAATTTACGACTACACTTAGATTTGTGCTCAGACTTACGTCAATATCTTCTATTGATTCGTTTTTGTTAGCATATATGTGTAACATGGTATTATGTTTTTCAAAACACACCTTGCAGCCTTGAGCTACACATTTATTGAGAGCATGATTTGTTCTCAAACAATTAGAGCTAATTTTGAGTTTGTTTATTTCGTTAATTCGAAATTCCACTGGCAGGGATAATAACGATTGACAATAATAGATTGTAGGTATGTGCGCCTTTACAGAACATACATTTCGAATTACGAGTAGCAGTGGAAATTAATGATTGCGTTTTATTAGCGTGTCTTTCAAAAGTTTGATTTTTATGTGAGTTAATTTTGATCAATACTTTGCTTTCAGTTTTCGATTTATAGTCACTCATTTCGATTAATTTACATCTATCATTTAAGAAATTTAGAATTTCGCTTAACTTTGGCGAACTAAATTTTTTATCCCAATGGGATGCTGTTTTTGAATCAAGTTTAATTGACAGCAAATGAATGAGTAACATATCTCACGATTTTACTGGCTCATTCAATACCTCAAGAGCGCGGCATCGTTTTTGAAACTCATCGAATAAGTTTCTGAGGGTGTACTTTTTAGAAACTGTTGGTAAATTGAAAAGAGCCCTGATATGATTTTTTATTATTAACGCTTTATTTTCATACCGTTCCGTAATTAACGACCAAGCAATTTCGTAATTATTGCTAGTTACAGTTATGGAGTCTAATACTTTAGCTGCTTCGCCTTTTAAAGAACCTAATAAATAATAAAATTTTTTAACGTTAATTATGTTTGAATCATTGTGTACTAAACTTATATAAAGATCTCCGAATTGTTCCCACTTATCAAAGTCACCGTAAAATTTAACTAATTGAACTTGCGGAAAATTAGATGTGCTGGAAAGCTTTGGGTTCACTACTTACAATTGGACGTATATTTATTAAAGATTTGTTTAATAGATCTTTTCCTTTCCCAACAGCCTCAAAATATTTGTTTTCGAAATCTTCGGGCTCGTCAGTTTCGATTTCACTTGCATTCAGCAACTGTAGTTCTCCTTGTATTTCGTTGAATTGTTTGAGTAAATCTGCAATTGTTGGCAAACGTTGTTCTAAATTTGAAATTTTATCTTCTGAAAACTGTGTTAAAACCGTTACTAATCTTGTTAGCGAAGCTTTGATTTTAAAGATATATAAATAGCAACAATTCTCTATGTTAATCAGAACAATTTTACTTATTTCTGATTATTAATCATTAGATACTTAAGTGCTAGTTTGTGCCAACATGTATTTATGATTCTTCCCATTATTTCTATTAAATGTATTGTCACGCAAGGATTTCATTTAAATTCTATCCTCTAAGTCGTTGTATCAAGAGAGCTGGTATCGTGGCATTTTGGTGGAGGCGCCGGGTATTAATCCCGATACTTTTTGCGTCTTCTACAATAGACTGTCCAAATTAAATTTGAGTAACTACCTACTTTTGTAAAACTAACTCCTTTTTACTTATAGTTTCATTTGTTTAAATATTCTAGACGTAGACATCAAATAGATGCTAGACATAAACAAAAAAAAAAACAAAAAAATACGTAGTCGTACATAGTAGGCAGTAATCTATGTTGTTTCCTAATTTTTATATTTTTCTTCATTAGGCCCTTAGCTTATACCGATCCTTTACAGTTTTTACAAAAGGTTTTAACACTTGCTCTATATGTTTAATTGTGTTTTTGCACGCTTGACATTCACTTTCGGGATATTCTATTGTCCCTTATGGTCCCTTATTACTGGTTATCCTGCAATGATTGCAACATAGTTATGTATCAGTGCCTTTTTTTGTGGGATACTAGTAAATAAAGAAAAATCGTTACCGTTAGACGTCTTAGACAAATGACATTAAAACTCTCACATCGTGATAAATTGAAAATTTGTGTTTTGTCAGATGATGACAGTTGGGACAGTTTGAATTACATTATCGATTTTTCAATTTCTCAAGTTGCTTTTACGTTTAGTTTTTGTTTTTTTTTTCTATTATTGTTCACATTTTCAAATTTTACAATGAAGTATATTAAGAATGTTTTTTCCCACAGAAGACATCCTCATCACATTGTGATAAGGTCTGCAGATCGTCGATTAGACTAACATATGCAGCATTCTAAGAACAAAACGAGAGTGTAGCATTTATTTCAAGAAGATTACAAAAAACGGTTGAACTTTGAGAAGACAAAGAAGACAGATGATGTTTTTCTGCTGCTGTCACTAAATTGACAACTTTCTCCACTCAAGGACATTAGGGAAATGTCCCTTTACTTGCCTAGGCTGGGAAATGCTTCTCTGACTAATTTCTCAATTTGATGTGCACAAAGCACATTAGTATGATGGTGTTTCGATTGAAGGTTTTTAAAACGCAGTGATTCTGGAGTCATCCTGGCTCGGGCATCACTTAGAATATTCGAAGACAACAATTTTCCTACTTTTGGCTATATGTAAAGCATTTCTAGGACCGTTTGCTGATTCTGTCTTAGCAAATAAAAAATATCTTTTAGTAATAAGATTCTAAAAATTTTTCTTTTCTGATCAAGGCTCTTTCTGCCCTTTATTGAAACTTCTGGCGTAGTGTGGCGACTGACGGAATTTTAGTTTTTTGGGAGCAAAATCAACCAGTTTCAAAATTGGAAGGTAAAGTTCAATTTATTAAACTGAGTAAGCATAGTTCTTTCAAAGCATCCCGTCTCCAGTTTAGAGTAAACATTTGGCAAATTGGTTGTTTCTGCTTGGAAAGAAACTATAGATCTAAGACCACTAATTCAGTTTTTGCCTATTACAAAGCCATACTGATAAAAGTGACAACTTGGAATTTGAAGGCAGTCGACATAAAATGACTGTACTACAGATAGTAATTGCAAACTATAAATGTTTGTATGCCGTTTATGTTTAGTGCATTTTAGATTGATCGCGTGATGTATAAAGGGTATAATTGCAAAATCTGTTATAGATTTAAATTATCATCAAGGAATTTAATTGAAGTGAATATGGCATACGTATAAGCCATACAATAAACTACGGACTTATGTTAAAAACTTGGAAAAAGATAACTCAAAGTTGTACTGTGACCTACTAACAAAATTTAAAATTTCTTATCGTCCTGAGATTTACTGCCCTCTTTTCCAAAATATCCCGTATATCTAAATAACACGTGTAAGATGTAAGTTAGGTGAGTCAATTGCTTTTTTAATCTTCTTTAAAGTTAAAAGTTTTCATAAAATTTACATTTCTGGCACCCGCAATTCATTTAAAAAATTGTTTTTCGTTTTTCTTTAACACTTGAAATACTTGAACAGCTACAAGCGTTAATTGCCTTGATGCGCATTCGAACCTTAAAAGAAGAATACATTCATGTTAAATGGTCCTTAGGGTTTATATGTACTTTACGTACAACTAAGGTCAAACTATGCATGCGTAAGCTCTCACAAAGTTTAGTAGCTGTAAATACGGTTTAATAGTGTGTGCATATTAATGGCCCAAGTCGCAGATTATGTAAATCTAATTGCACACACACTCTAAACCGTTTAAGAAGTTAACTAAATAACTAACTAGTATAGTGAACGTCAATAGGGCTTGAAGGTACTTCCGTTAACTACGCGCAGGCTGCTTATAGAGGCAAAAAGTCTTTCCGCGATAAATCTAAAAAAAAATGAGAATCCTTGTCTAGAAAAGTCAATATGAAAAGTTGGTTGGTTCTACAAGAAAGCGTTTTTTCGTAGAGAATGCACTTTGAGAGACCGTCTAGTATTGGTAACGTGAAGAGATTCAAAGCATTAGACTTCTCCCGATTTCCTTGGTCCTAATATTTGCATTTCGGGATTTGAAATTCCTAATGGAGGCTTTTTATGCCGCCGAGTACAAAGGGTACGTTAAAGCGAGTTAGATACGGAAGCCTTTGAACTTCTCCTTTCTGTCAAGAATCAGACACACATGTTTAATATTTAATATATCAAAACTACAAACAGGTCATGATGCAGCAAATCTAAAACTGGGTTTGTGATCGTATTTCATATTTATGTTACTATATGCAAAATAAGGGGCTGGTTGGAGCGTTGAGATATTAATGGCGATGCTTATAAATATGAAATCCCAACACACGAACGCTTTTAGGACTAATAATTTACAATAAATTTCGATTCTGATTTATTGTCACGAATCCAATCCCACATGAGTAATTTTTTCAGGAGTTCTAAAAGCGATATTTGAGTGTGCCTTGGGGTGTATCTTAAAATTTTCAAAGATGTAAATCTAAATTTGCATTTTGATTTTTTTACTGAGGGTTCGTGTAAGGAATGAATATAAAGTACCATTATTGCACTAAATCACACCTAGAGTTAGATTATATTAGAAATCTAAAAATGTAGTAATCTGTACCATTTTCAGAATTTCTCTTTAATTTTATTCTTAATAAAGTTAACATTCAATTCAGTCTTGAAAATAGTTTGTTTTTTTATTTGCTTCATATCTAGTTCACGTCATTTTATATTTTTTGTCTTGCGATTTCCGTTTCATTGGTTTTGAAACTGATTTGGTAAGACTCTTTATTTTTAGTTTTTCATAAAAAATATCGAAAGTATCATGGTCAGGGTCATTCGTAAACTGAAGTCTAGTGGGATTAGATGGCGTTAAACACAAATCGTTGCTCAAAGCTCAACGTCCTCTTCACTTTTATAAACGGCTTTTTAAAGAAAATTTGCAACAGTTTGTTAATATAATACACTTAAATAGCAATGGTTAAGATCTAACCAAATCGGGGGCTAATCTTCTCCAATGAGGTTTGTCACAATCACTGATGGCAAGAAATAATTGTCTTGCGAAGTGTAGTGATCTAAATTTCAAAACAATGTAAGAACTTCTAAACAGAATTTTATGTCTGGTCTCGTGCAGTGATAACTATGATCTTCAGTTGTGCAACAAATTCAACCTTGGCTGATAAACAATTTATGAATCACAAGCAACCTGCACTCTCTTTTTGATTTTTTAAAAGCAGAAGATCAACCGTAAACACATACAAGGGAGAAGAACGGTATTGTTTAATTAGACATGGATTTCCTTTGTCAATATTACGCGTTGTTTCCAGTAGTGTTCAGACGTCGCGTAGCGTCGGTTGCGGTATTCATTCCTTCTTCCCTCCGAAGGTCCTATAGCTCTAACCTAGGTTTGTCTTGTGTTAGGTGCACAAGCATCATTTCCCACAAAAAAACCTACCTTGAAAACTTCCACACCTCGGAGTGAAAGCTTGGACTATTGTTTTCGAGCTTTAGGCAGTTGAGAAAGTTCAGAAGCTTCAACTATCTAAATATCAGGCGAATATACGAATAACCCTTTTTGAGACAATTGTAGCAAATAATAGTATCACCCAGAAGAACATAAAGTAACATTGAACACTTCAGACCAAGAGAAGCAAACGCGAATTGACCATGTATTAGTAACAAAGGTCTATAGTAGATGTTAGAATTTATTGAGGGACATGTGTAGATACAGATCACTACTATATGGTAGTAGTCGCGAAAGTAAAATCGAAAACTAAAAGAAGTGTAATGAGAAAATCAACAATGAATAAATAGAATATATTGAAGCTGAGTAATGGCTCAGAAAAAGAAGCGATGAGACAACAAGGCTAGTCATGAACAAAATAATAAAGAAGAAAACATAGAAGCAAGGGGGCATAAGTTAGAAGAGGTAATAATTCAAGCTGCTGGAAAATTAATAGGTAAGGAAGATGAAAAGATAAAAAAAGAGTCTAATGAATATAATAAGAAAAAACAAATTAGAATGGGTGACAAAACAAAGAAAATAAAAGAAATCGAGGACAATAATAGAAACAGAGAAACTGAGAGACTGAAACTGTTATCGAAAAATTAAGAAACAAAAAAGGGCATACAAACCAAAGATGAGAGAAGTAAAAAACAAAAAAAGAAAAATAGTAGAAACGATCATTCTCTTCATCAGAGGATGGTGGTGAGCTCTCCTTCTTTCTTTTTTGGTTTGGTTTTTTGCTGTTTTTGTTTAGTTAAACAGTTTTCGTTTTATAGGATTTTTTGTTTGCTTGGCAGCCTCTTCTAGTTTCAACTCGGGTTTGTAAAGAGAAAATGTGAGAATGGCTGTTTTTCTTTTTTATCACTCGTCTTCCTGTTAAGTCTCTCCTTTTCTTTGAAAGGAGGCATGACTATCTTTGGAAAAATCTTAAATCCTGATGACGTTTCACTCTTGAAAGTAGATGGCCGAACGTTGTCATTGGTTGCAGGTGTTGATGCAGTTCCTTTAGATGTTGATGGTTGCGGCTGGGTATTATCATCATTCGGTGAAGATACCAATAGTCACTGAGACCTCTGAAGCAATTTCTGTTGGGAATAATGTATCACTTTGAAGTGGGAGACTTTGTTGCCGAATGGGTTCATCAATGCGCCTGTCAGTTGTCCCAGCGGAAGCAAACGAGTGATCTGAGATTGCATCTCTTTTGCAGTGCTCAAAACAGCAGCTCTGGTATAAGCGTTCTTGAACAGGTGGACAACTTGGTAGATTGCTACCACCCTGCCTGAGTAAGCAACAAACCATTTCTTTGCCTCTTGCTTGTAATAGGTCCTTAGATGAGCCATGAAAGACACGTCTAGTGTGAGTGCAATGTGGGGGGAAACACACTATGATGACGTTGTGTACCCTGGTCATCTTAATGAGCTCAATATTTTTAGTGTGTGATGCGTGCCCCATCAAGCAACAATAAGACTGGTTTCCTAGGTGATGGATTTGAAAATTTAATGAAGCTTTCAAACCAAAATATGAAGCTTTCTTTATTAATCCAACCATTTTGATGATAGAAAACGTGGGATCCTGGAGGCGCCTCATCCATTAGCACCACTGTCACCAGAGTACCTCTCTCTCTCTCTCTCTCTTTCTCTGCAGAGGACAATACCCCACTTGCTTTTTTCCCGTAATGCTAGCACTTCTGAGCGTTTATTCCCGTCTCGTCAACACTGCGGGAAAACTGATAGTTGGTGTATACAGCTTCAATTAAATCATAAAATCTCTGAACTGAAACCTTTGACGCGAGCAAGAGATGTGTTGTCTGGATTTCTCAATGAGATTTGTTTGTACCTATCCAGGAAGCTGTACAACCAATTTTTTCCAGCTTTACGTTTCTTTTTGTGAAAGGATATAAAATATTATTTTTCTCAGCTCCTTGAAAGGCAAGTTTTCGCAAGTCATTGAATGTCAGCCTAAACAACCTTTGCTCAAAAAGCAGGATGTGTTGAACTACTTAGTTCTTTTTCTTGAGCTGGGGTGAAAACCGTTATATAACGACCCATACTGCTGCAGCTGTTTTGGAAGGCAAACCACTAGCGTGTACTTTTTTTATCTTATCCTCCAACGTAGACTGGGGTACTTCATATTTTTTGCTGGCAACTCATACTATCTTCTGACCAACTCTGCCTGTTGGACGACCTCGTGTACGTTCGTGGCATGACTGCTACCTAAAACAAATAAAAACATTCAGGACATGCGGGTCATACCGGGCCGTACTCGGTTTTACCAAACCAACTAGTAACCGGCATGACCCCAACAGGAGATGAAAAATACATATGGCTGTTCTACTGACCATGTGGGGTTACGCAATTTTTCTTGGCGGCAGAATGTAGATTAGAAAATATAGTAAACAATGTATCTTCTTTGCACAGCACCACAACCATCGAGAAAACTCCTAATAATCAAAAAATATTACTACTTTTTACAAAACAGTTTAAAACGCACGTGAGCGTCCTATCGCATTGGCAACTGTTGGAAAACTGGTGGGAGAGCGTAAGGGAAGTAATTAAGTAGGTTACTCGCCAGATAGCAACACTCCCTAGAAAGTTACCCCCTTACCCAATTTGACCTGCCTACCTGGTTTTACCCATCTCTAACCTAACAGCAATGACAACGAACGAACTAAAAGTCAATGTAAAAACAAACATGAAGACACTGAAGACTCTTTACAATAAAAGAAAAGTTAAACAAGATATAGTACTGAAAAACATTACGAGAAAAGTCATGAAAGGTACAACAAAGAACAAAAGGAGGATAGAAATAATAAACAATATACTAACAGAAAAATTGGAAAGAAGACGGAAATAATGAAAGTTGGAAAAGATAGAGACTCATATATTTGAAAAAGTGGACAAATTTAAATACTTGGGGATTACAATAGCAAAAGATGAAAATGGAGACATAGAGGTAAAAGAAAAGATAATAGCAGCCAACAGAAGTAAGCATTTAAAAAAATGAAACTTTTTAAAAAATTTCAAACAAAAAATTTACTTAGCATTAATAAGGCTAACAATATTGTGTGCGCTTGAAACAAGGACAATGACAAGAAAAAATGAAGAAAACCCAAACAGAGCAGAGAGAAAAATATTAATAGCAATACTCGGCTTAATTAGAATAAATAATGTAAAGAGGATATAATTAACAACATGAAAAGGCAAAGAGCAGGAAGAGATACGATAATAAACATAGTAATGAACTGTGAACCAGCAGGAATAAGAAGAAGAAAGAGACCGAGATCGAACTGGTAAATGAAGTAAAAAAGAACTGAAAAATCGGTCCCATAGAGGAAAAATCTAAATGTAGAAATAAATGGAGGAAGATAAGAAAGAAGATAGGGATAGATCCTTCCCAAAATAAGGTATTAGAGAGTTCATAGAAGCAGCGAAACTCTCAAGCCATTATTAGTAGCCAATTTGTTTAGTATCTTCTCATGTCAGTCATAGAATGGAATTTCAACACTAGTGTGTTTAACTTTGTAAGAATCTCAGAAAGCGAGATTTTCTTAAAATAACCAAAACAAGTAAAACTGAGATCAATTATTCAGACCTAACAAAGATTCAAGAATGTATACCTTCACACTACACGTAACATTGTATCACGAATCTAATTTTGTGTTTGCTAAGCATTTGCACTTAAAGATAAAGGTAATTTTCATGCCACTCTTGTAAAGAAAGTAAAATCGTTTCTATTGGAAACGTTTTAGACATTTATGTCGGTCAATACCATAGCAATATGTATCAGGTTAAAACTTTTGTTGTTTTTTTCAGTCATACCGTAAGGTCAATAATGTCAAAATATTTCGAGTTTGATAGAAACTAATTATAACTTTTAGCTCAAGGTTTAAAAAATTGGGTGTATGAACTTTAATTGCATCTAGTTTGTTTATTTTTTTACTGTTATCCAAATATACCTAGAGTTAACAAAGTTTATGTACTTCAATTTCTAAAATAGAATCGTAGCTTGCAAATTAAAATAAACAAATTCCAAAGGAAAACAAAACAAATTTGTTTTAAAAACAATTGTAAATAAAACAAAACTTAGTAATCAAGCACGAAGGACAATTGAAAGTTGAAGTTTGTTTAATAGTAAAAAACATTTTAAGAGATGAATGATAATTAAATTTTATGAGCTAGTGAAAAAAAATAAAGAAGTTTTAATTTTTTTTATAAAACTTGAAATTGTAAATTATTATTTTTTATTAGCGCAAGATTTATTCATTCATTATTTAAACTTTATTTATTACTTATAATTATCACAGAGAATTTAAGACATGACTGAATATCTATTAGCTTCTAACTTTAATTTAGTAGACACGTTTTTGTGACTTTAACACAAAGATTTAGCAATCTGCTTATTAAACGGAGTGTTTATTTTTTAATATTGAAGTTTGAGTTTTATATATTATTGATGCAATTGAGTGCTCACGTTGGGCACCACCATAACATGCAAGTTAATAAAACTTGCATGTTACTAATTCAAATTAACATATATGCGTGCGTTATATTCCTTTTTCATACTTCCAGCCTACGTTATTATTTATTAACGTATTAAACAGCACATATTTCACTAGTTATATGTTACAACTAGCAACAGCCTACTACAAGGATTCAACTATATATTTGCGTAGGTGTGGGTTATAACAATTATAACTCAACCTCAAAATTGAACAATTAGAATTTACAGGATACAATAAAGGTGGATAAAAAATTTTTAAAATTAATTTACAATTTCAAATTGTTTTCTTCAATCATCCTCCCATTAACCTACGTTCAAAACTTATAAATTCTAAATCAGTTGATATTTTCCAGTTCCTGGGATTATACATGTTCTAGGAAAATATAAAATTACAGGTGTAAAATTCTACGATTTAAATAAATTTCGTGCCTCCTCTCAGCAAATTATGTTATTATTATCAGAGTTACTAGAAAGCAGACTCTCCTTTTTGCCGCACGCAAACTTGAAATTATTATATGGATGAAACGCTGAATTTGTTAAACAATATATTAGTGTAACTAGTAGCTATTTTGTTTAATTCAAATACTACATAACGAATTACAAATAATTTATCTTTAAATTAAGTTTCACTTTGAATTCCAAGCTTTCCCCGGAGATTAGCCAATTATTTCCACCGAAAACCAAAACTATTCCAAACTTCTAGTTTCTGTAGGTTCTAGAAATTACATTGGATGTTCTTGAGTGTTAGAATACTATACATAAGCGCATTTGATATCTACGGTTTCTGCACAAAATTGTATCTCATATCATGTGCATTTCAATTATAAACTCCGCAGCTAACTAATCATAAATTACTGAATATGCAACTCTACAGTTTGACATTATATTACATTAATCCAGATTATAATGTTAATGTTATCCTCAAAATATATTTAGTAGCTAGTTAGAATTTACGCTGAAATGATTTTGTTGCCAAATTAGTAAATCCAATTAGCCGATTTAACATTCAAAAATCATCTTAACGCTTCATCTAGTAATTTATTGTATTATTTATCTCTGATAAAGATGATAAATACCTAAAAAATAAAAATTCTGGTACTTATGCACGCTTCTAAGGTTTATAAAGCAAGCGAATTAAAAACGGAGATAATTAAATGCCGGTGATTTAAGAAGGGTTGCTAGGGGCAGGGAATAAAATATGACCATCCAGGGAATTTACATACCGACCTTAAGCCGCATTAACTGGGCAAGGGATTAAAATTTAACCATTGGGATAACTTACAAACATCCAAAAAGAATTTTGTTCCAGACAATTTTGTAATTAGGCGTAAATACACTTGTCTTGTTTAAAAATTCTTGGAAATTGAAATTCATACTGTTAACTTAGAATCTTTCTCAAAATACATATAAATGAGATGGAATAAGATACCATAAAGTTTTCAAGTTTGTTAAAAACGATAGAGTTGCTGTTTATTTAAGTACCTGAAAGAATATTAAAGATTGAAGAAATATCTGTTTCAACTTTGTAGTTTTTCAAATTTAAAAGTTTTTTTATGCCTAATTGTAAATATTGTAGACAGTGACTTATTTGTCCAACTAGTTGAAGAACTCGGACAAGCGTTCTTGACTATCTGCTTCTCTTTTTTAGTTTTGTTTTCTCTTGATAAATGATGACGTATTGTTGCAACTTGCAACATATCTTTTACTGCATTAATTATATCTACATTAATTTTCTTTTGATTTTGTTAGCGCATTAGGTCATTTTTTGGGAACCTCGGCAGCAAGTGTGTGCAAACATCGCTTGCTGGTGACTTATCAGTTTTTCTCTTGGTAAATCTGATTTTAGATGTTTACTTGTTGTTTATTTCTAAACCATATTTGGTTCAGATTTTAATTTTAAATTAGACGGTAAATCTTCCATAATCTAAAAAACTCGGAGATTTTATTTTAAAATCAAATGATACTGCATCGACATAGATAATACTATAGCGTACAATAAGTCAGCAATGACATAGAAAATAATAAATAAAATTAGGAAGAACAACAATACAATACAAATAATAACACCAAAACAGTGGATACAACATTACCCTGATTTGCTACAAGAACGCAGAGAAGAGTATAAACAGGAGGAAGACAGAGACAAAGATCAGGCAACACCAGCAATTATAGAGGTTGTACACAAGGCCTTTAAAAAGCCAAAAGTAACAAAGCCCCAGGACCAAGCAATATACGTATGGAACTTTTTAAATATGGAGGAGATACAGTGAGAAAATACATTACAAGAATCTTTAATAAAATTGAAGAAGGAGAAGACATTTCTTCAGAATGGAAAAAATTACATATTAGTTATATACACAAAAAATAACACGAACTACAGAGAAATCACGGTTATCCTACCCATAGCTAGATTGCTCTCCAGCATCTTGAAATCTAAAAGGGAAGAAGAAACAATTCATCTCAGCAAAAAACAAAGTGGTGTTAGACAGGAAACATCTTGCTTGTACAATATACATTGTGTAAGGTAAATAATAGGAAAAAAAACAAAGGAAAACGACTGGAGACTCATCTGACGTTCATAGATCTGGAGAAGGCATATGACAGCGTGCCTAGAAATAAAATATGGCCAGCTATGAGAAGAGTGAACATACGGAAGAAATGGACTAACCTGGTTAAAAGAATTTATGACGATAATAAATCTAGAAACAAAGTCACAAGAGATATAGCAATAACAAAAGAACTAAAACAAGGCTGTAGTCTATCTCCTTTATTATTTAATATTTACATTGAACAAGCTCTGGAAACTTGGTACCGAAAATGCTCTGGTATGGGAATACAAATAGACCATAGTACTATTCACTCTCTTCTGTTTGCCAAAGATCAGATTATATTCGCGCAAGACGCGGAAAATATAAAGTACATTGAAAAAACTCAAAGACGAATTCGAGAAATGGGTCCTAAAAGTTAATTTTTAAAGAATAGAATACGTGTATGTGGAAGGAGCTACACTAAATTTAAGAGTTGACCACCTAAAAATTAGAACCGGCAAAGATTTCAAATATCTAGGTACGACTATTAAGTCCTAAGGGCACATGTGAAAAAGATATTTCAACAAGAATCAATATAGGGAAAATAGCGACAAAATCACTACATGACCTGCTATGAAACGAAAATATTATCCAAAATACAAAAAAAAAACATCTGTTTCATAGTCTAATTTAAAACATTGTCCTATATGGAGGAGAAATGTGGTCTGTTACTAAATCAACTAGAGATAAAATCAGAAAAGTGGGAATGAACTTTATGAGAAGATGGATAAAGGCCCCAAGAATGGATAAACTAAAAACAGAGGAAATTTGGCAGAGAATGGAAATAACTCACTCTATCACCTAAACTCTATAAAATCGAGCTCTCCAATGGTATGGTCATGTATAACGAATGTCCGAGGAGAGATGGCCAAAACGAATTGTAAAATGATACCCGGAGGGTAGAAGAAAAAGATGCCAACCAACATCAAGTTGGGAAACATATGTTATATAAAAAATACTATGATGGAAAAAGATCTCCAAGGCGAAGACTGGAACGATAGGCAGCTATGGAAACAGAAAACGGGAAACCCTCATGGATACCAACCGGAGAAAAAGAAGTAGAAAGATACTTCAGCTTTTAGCAAGCGGTTGTTGATTATTCTATGAATTTATATACTTTGGGTTTTTATAATATTAAGCAAGATCAGAAAAGTTCGGCATGTCAGAACGCCCGTCACCGTGGAAGAGCAAAGCAACATCCATCGACAAAAAGAATTAAAAAGTGTAGATGTAAACAAAAAACAGTATAAAGTAAAAAGGAAATAGAGCCCTTAATCCCTATTACTGAGTTGACTTTAACGTTTAGAAAGTTGGCACTTGTGCCCATGTAAAGATAAAAAAAGTCTTTTTACTGTAAAGATGGGTGGGTTAATTCACATAATAAAAAATGAAAAAATGAGCTTGAAATATTTACAAAAACACAGGTCATACAATCAGAGAGTGGCCCGGGACATTCCTGGGCCGCCTGTTCTCACTAGGGTTTTTTTGGCTTCCCCTAGTGGTGAAGGCAAATGCCGGAACAGTATTTTCCACGGACCCTCCAACACATCTTTCTCTCCGTCTCTTTATCCCACCAACCCGGTTCTGAACTTGCTTCCTGAGTGAGACCTGTTTTTTTTCTTTTGTCTCACCCTCTTTGCTCTCATCGAACGACGACTACGACTCCACCTACTTAACATCAATTTCTTCTACCGCCGCCACCATCAAGCACTGGATCCAACACTCCCAGGATCAAGATCCGCCGCGACGCCATCTCCATCAACGCCAACAACCCTGGACGAATCGCCTAGGGTCGCCCAGGACTACTTTAGTACCTTGCTGCCTGCTAACGTAACTAACCAAAATTCAACAATGCACGGGTGCAGACAAGCGTTGCGTTCAGCACTCCATTTTACTTGATTGTGCTTTATGCACGAATTTCTGACGATTTACTAATCAGAAGGCAATGCGCAACAAAGACTTAAATAGCTTCTAGAGCGGCTGGGTGTGGTTCAGTTCCGCGTAGTGTCCGTTCGATGCAGAAGTCGGCAGTGGTCCCTCCCTCTCATTACCCAATGCATATGCACTGACCCGTGTCAAACGCGTCTGGTCTCACGACTTCCCCGGGTGGTGCGACTTGTTGCAGCTGCTACCGGCAAACTTTGTTCTGGCGGGCGAAAGCCCGGTAGTGGCGCCAGCCTTCCAACCGGAGCACCCTGCGTATCGTGAGTCGGCGCAGGCTCCCGGAGCCGGTGTTCCTTTCCACCCACGTACGTCTTTGCCTAAGGGGAGAGGCGCGACTATTGGCGCGGGTGTTTGATTTCCGTGCTCTTTTGGATGTCCCCTTTACCACTGTCGCCGTCTATGCCTAGCGGCCACTACCGAGCTCACCCCCTACACCGCGCGAGTAGGGGCATGGCCCTTAAAACCATTTGTATGCTGCATCATTACCACCAACATTTCGCGATTATCAAGTTCTCTTTCTGCAATCGTTGTTCACTTCTTCACCATCATCTGACCACCAGAATCAACATTGCCGCAACAGCCGATGGGTATCTAAACATATTCATCGCCCCTGTCGCGGGCACAACATCGGCCTTCTCAACCATCCAAATACATCGGCACCTCACCATTTCAGCTGTGGGTACCTAACAGCAACAACAAATTCATCCACATAGAAGTCAATGACCTCTACAACAAAATGTTCGCCTAGACGACACATTGGCCGCGTCTCTTCAATCAACTCCGCCTCAAAACATCTACCGATGCGTCTAGCCGCACCCGCACCCTCCGCAAGTAACCGACGCCCTAAACCAACAACAGCAATCAAGCCAAATTCAATTTACGCCCAAGTAAAATGCCCTTCAACTACGCCCGCCAAGGACCGCCCACTAACATCGGCTTCAAGTACTATAATCGCCGCCCAGCTTTACCATTAATTCGATTCAGCCTACGCCACTTCAAATATACTGCGAACGGCCTTACGTCGCCACATCACTATAACAACTACGAAAGAGTGTTGAAAAAACCACACGAAAGCTACCTTTCCGAATACCAATGGCTGGTTCCGTGCCGATTTTAGAAATTATACCATCAAGGCTGAGAAGATCCATCAGGGACTTAAAACGGCCTTACGCCTCCTGCGGGGAATCAATTTTAAACTGTACTGTACTGTGGGGCGTGGCTAGATTTGGCGCCTGAGGCTAAATTGACTTGCATAAACGCTTTATTAACAAAAAACTAACTTCCGAGCAGAGATTTGCCCAAACATTCTAGTTTTGACGTTCTAAAATTGTGAATGTGCTAAGTCGTTATACGAACCAACTTGATTCTAGAGGCCAAGCTGCTCACCCAGTGATCTAGATCATAATGCTTAGACTGCCGCGAACTACTGCAGTTGAAATCTCACTAAAAATAAAATTTAATAAACGACAGATATAGAGGGTATTCTATCAGAAGACCTTCACTATCATGACGCAAGCGGTCACGTTATTCCTTACAGTACCATCAGATAGTACATAGTAGCGAGCTTACAAATTACATGTGGTAACAAAGGCGTCAATTACATTATAGCTATTCATTCTGCTTTTTTTAGAAACTTTCTATTTTGACTATAAAGTCGCTAATAATTAGCATCTAGATCAAATCAGTAAAACGCAACCTTAATTCATTTCGCTGATTTTGTTGACTTTATTAGTACTTAGATTCTTTGCACAATTAACAGTACAGTAATTCAACACGGTAAAACCCAAATTTGACACTAATTCAAGCACGGAAAGACGTCCTTCAGAAATTCAAGAGAACATTGAACATAAAAATTCCCAGGATACCTTGGTGGTACGTATACTACTTTCACTTGCATGGCTTGGCAAGTTTACAGGCTTGTCGAACTAATTTGAGGAGCACGATTTGGCAAACCCTTTTGTTGGTTGGCCAATAAATAAATATCAATACTAAAAAAGTTATGTCAGTGAATTCTAGCAGGGGACTCTCATATCTTGCAATATTTCTAATCACGTTTTCTGAGTTCTCAAATCAAACGGTGAATTTGCAGTTTAATTTAAAAGTAGAACTTGAAAAAAATAAGAGATCTGCAAACAAACTTATTTTTATCATGAATAAGTAAATAGTGGACTGTCATTTGTGACAAATATTTTTGTAAGTAGCCAGATGAAAGCATAGCAATAATATTTTTCGAGTCTATCATCAAGATTATGGAATATTCACCATGATAGACTCATCCGAATAATATCTAGTACTAGAAAAGAGAAATGTAGTAAAGATAACTATTGCTGATTTTATATCAACAGCAAATACACATTAGTCAGTTGCCGTCCAGCGTGGGGCTAGATATTTTAACGTAAGCCTACATCCGTCATATACCTACATTAAATAACTTAAAATTGCAAATCTGGCCATTATTAGACATATTCGTTTCTCAATGAAACTAGGTATAAAACTAAGAAATAAGAAAAGTTGTAAGTACAAAGTACAGGGTCAATAAATGTAATTAAGCTTACAGAGACAATAATTTTAAAATTTTTAGTATGCAAGGCTTCAGAACGATTCTTGGTATTACAGAAATTCGTCTTTTGGCTATTCTTCGAGGTCAAAAATTATGGATGTCGTATAACACATGGGCTGAAAAGTCCCAGGCCTAACAAAAAAAACACGGTTTTTTTTGTTCAAAATTAGCTTTATTCATCAACGTAATTTCGATCAAGAACAACGCAATCATTCCAGCGCCGCTCTAACATTTCAATACCACTTTTGTAAAACGATTTATCTTTTGCCTCAAAATAGGACTCAGTTTCAGCGATAACCTCTTCATTCGAGCGACATTTCTTACCGGCAAGCATTTTTTTTAGGTCTGCGAACAGCCAGTAGTCGCTGGGAGCCAAATCTGGCGAATACGGTGGATGTGGGAGCAATTCGAAGTTCAATTCATGTAGTTTTGCCATTGTTTTGATTGACTTGTGACACGGTGCGTTATCTTGATAAAACAAAATTTTTTTCTTTGCCATATGCGGTCGTTTCTTTGCAATTTCGGCCTTCAAACGCTCCAATAACGCTATATAATATTCACTGTTGATGGTATTTCCCTTCTCAAGATAGTCCATGAATATTACACCACGCACATCCCAAAATACCGAGGCCATAACCTTTCCAGCCGATTGTTGTGCTTTCGGTCGCTTTGGACGAGGTTCACCAGTTGCTGTCCACTCAGATGACGATCGTTTTGATTCTGGAGTGAGGTGATGGATCCATGTTTCATACATTGTCACATATCAACGCAAAAATTCCGGTTTGTTACGTTTAAACATGGCCAAACACTGCTCAGAAACATCAACACGTTCTTGTTTTTGGTGAACAGTGAGCAAACGCGGCACCCACTTTGAGCAGAGCTTTCTCATAGTCAAATGCTCATGCAATATAAAGCCAACACGTTCTTTTGATATCTTTACAATGTCAGCTAACTCACGCAACTTCACTTTTCTATCATTCAAAACGATTTTGTGGATTTGTTTGATGTTTTCTGGTGTTACCACCTCATTTGGACGTCCACTGCGTTCTGCATCATCGGTGTCTCTACGACCACGTTTGAAGTCAGCAAACCAACGTTTTATTGTTGTTTCTGATGGAGCGGAGTCCCCATAACACTTTTCAAGCCATTGCTTCGCTTGAACGGTATTTTTCCCATCAAGAAGCAGTGTAAAATTAAAACACGAAATTGTTTTTGATCCATTGTTTTGAAAATAACAAAAGTAGCGTCACTCTTAGCACAATAACTCACAAAATAATGAATAGAATATCATGAAATTTTAACAGCTGTCTTTTGAAGGTTAGTACTAACTGAAAAAGCGGTGAATGCAATAGAACTAGCGCCATCTATTTGTTACGCCTGGGACTTTTCAGCCCATGTGTTACTAATTTTAACAGCTTATAGGATTCAGGGAGTAAAAACAAAATCTGGTTTTTGAATTATTGAAGATTAACGCACTGGAAAGTTACACAACGTCTTCCATTTCTTGCGTGCACGGTATTTTAAAAGCATTAGTCGTAACTTTAGTATTCAGAGTGTGTGCAAAACATCGCAGCTATAAAAAAGGAAATATTAGATTTACTTTTATAACAAAACCGTGCTATAAAATTAACAAAATATAGAATCCATCTTTCGGAAAGACATATCATAAACAGCCAATTCTTTCTTGCTATTAAGCATAAGTAGGTTACTCAAACAAGATAATGTAAAATCATAATGTACAAATAGTGTTACAAACGAGGAGCTTAATCTTTAATTAATGTTCCTTCAGGCCATGTCTGAAGGGTCCTTTGACTCCTATGAAATCTACGCGCTTTAAGCGTGTGTGAAACTGATAACGGATCCTGTATTAACATAAAGTGATGCGTGTTATGTTGCGTGAATGTAAGGTGGGTATTGAATTTGGAGGGTGAAACTATGTTTGCTTTGTGAAAGCTGTAATTGTTATGTCCGAAACAACAAAGAGAAACACAAATTTTGATTAAATTGATAGTAATCATGTCGTAGTTATAATTTTGTTGAGATTTAAAGCTCAGAATAATAAGTTTGTTTTGTTTATAAATTTTATCACTGGTAATTACAGGTAACTGTGCTACTTTATCTGGAATATAAACCTTTCGTTTCCTCTAATTTACTAAAGCATTTAATTAATCTTTTTCTACCTAAATAATATATTTTTGATGAATAACATAATGAATGCTTTATCAAGAAATTAAGACACGGGTACAATTTATTCTGAGTAGAATTAAATGGTTAAGGGATGTAGGTATGTTTTATTGCGTTGAATACATCCACTCACGAAAATGGAATTTGCGTTATCGCAGCTACGCATTCAACTAATCTCCTTCTGTATAATGTGAGTGCATTTCATTTTCGCTAAAGTGTCTAGCAGTTTACCTTTAAGTATGTAGAGATAATCGAATTTCCAAAGTTTTCGGGCGTGTTTTAGTTATTTCGTTCTTTGTATAGTTACTTTAAGCCTCATAAAGTTGCTTTTACGATTGTCAGCAGTAATTTAAAACGATGAAAATGTTTTAAGCCCTCGTAAAAACATGTCATTGAAAATTCTGACAATATGTCACGAGTGCAAAATGAGAAAATTTGTTTTACTTTTAAATTACATCTTTAAAATCTCACATACTGCGTTCGCATGAGAGCTTCGCAAATTTAAAAGGAAGTTATTGTAAGTTATACGGTAGCATGATAAATGCAGCACATATTGTATGAAATGTGCTTCAACGAGGCGAGAAATCGCGCATTTGACATCAGGTTGAAATGATTTATGCTTTTACGTAAACTTTCCAACCGTTCAAAACTTAGTACAACTAAAAACTCTCCCCTAACTTATATGTATCCGTTCATCAACCTAACAAAGTTGCCCTGTAAATAACTAAATACTTCCGTCAGCGCTGATGTTTTTATTTTTCAGTAAAGCATTCATAAAAGAAAGACTTTACCTTTTTTTTGTGCGACGGAATAGTTTGGTGTGTGGAAAGTGTCAATCTTTTCGTTTCAGTAAACATGAAATATATGAATGTGAATTTTTTAGTACGCTGCTGTCAACAACAGGAATTCTTAAAAGCGTGGGAGAAATATTAGTATAGGTTAAATATCAATATAACCGGTTTATTGTGGTTTTATAAAACACCCCAGGAGCTCGTTCTTCTTTCTACTGCACGCTTGAATGCAGTTAAGCCTTATAGTAAAAAAATAAAGAGCAAAAAA